>JAECUM010010677.1:0-60531 GCA_016617855.1 Megalonaias nervosa
AAATCAGGTCATGAACTCTGTACAAGATAAATAACATAAGATAACTGGTGCAAAATTGAACTTCTTGTTGGGCCAAATATAATAAATCTTGTACGAATGTGTTTATAAGCAGAGTAGGATTCTCAATTGAACTGAGAATCTGGAATACAGATGTGTCGTCAATTATTGCTATGCCATGTTATGTATATCTGCATTATTTGTTTTTTATTTGGTTGAGGATTGTAAATTGTAAAATGACATTTTTGTAAATGTATTAAATATATTCCGGACAGTGTTTTGCACTTTCAATTTGGGGTAATAAGTGTATGTGGTCTTTTGACTGTGGAAGGGTGATCTTGGTAACTATGATAGGCGTTTGGTTCGGGTCATTGGTTTCCCCTACTGTCCACCTGCTTTCTGATTGGTTGGCTGTTAGGGTCTTGGTCTTGCTTGCATCTTAGGAAGTTGTGGAAGGGAGCTGTGGCCGTCGTCCTAGTTCTGAAATTGTATCTTTCTTGTTTATATAGGGTGGTGAGTGACAACTATTTATTCATATCTTAAACATCCTTTGTGGAGTCAGTCATTTAAATGTGTTAAATTATTATCTGAGAGTATTTATTTATTTCGATTATTCATTGGAATCTCAAAGTGTTCAGACTTTAGGACTTAGTTGGGAATTACTGTGAAATCATTTGAAGACATTTTGGATTATATCATTGTGGTACATCAAAGGTTGTTAGGATATTAACATTATTCAAGGCTACTGGTACATCAGGATATTCAACATTGGACTTCATTCGAAACTTTGCCGAAATTCATTTGGAATACTCTATACTTTTGGATTTGTGATAGAACTTTTTGGATAATTTGAGATTTCATTAAAAATACTGCAAGTTAATTTTAATTTTTGACTTTGTTATTTGCTGAATTTCAAAAAACTTGTTTGCTTTCGCTTTCTTCCTGTTACTTACTTCAAGACCATAGAGTCGTAAGAACTAGTAATTAATGCCCTAAGTTATGCTTACATTAACACTTAGCGAAGAATAAGTAACACGCTGTAATACTAGGAGAAAGTAGCACGCAATGGACGAATCTGAAGTCCAGCATGGTTAAATTATTTCGTCATCTTAAATCTCTGGTATGCAAAAATAAAGCTTGTGGTCACAACATCGGATGGACTTAAACGTTATTATGAAACAGCCGCCGTCATCACTCTTCACCAAGCCCTTTAGCAATGGCGCCGCTCTCTGACGAGAGCTTCAGAAGCCATAGGTCAGGTGTATCGTATTGAAACATTTCTCAGTAAAGGCAAAGACTTTAATTCCAAACACCGCTCTTTGGGTGAATTTCACACTCCTCATTCAAGAATGTCAAAAGTTTGTAAATAAAATCCACGAGAAAACTGCCATATACCAAAGCAGTAAATGGAAGTAACAGGTTTCCTTTTTCATTAGCAAATTATTTCAGATCAAAGAATGTTTAGAGTTTTGGCTGATTTTGTTTCTAAATCATATTTACCCAGAAGCAACATAATCCTTAACATTACATTTGTTCTCCGTTATCTGCATCATATTGCAGTATTTTGTATTTTCTACGTAAATTTAACATGGAAATCAGGAATTGGCTGGAGATGATGAAATGTGAAGGTTGATAGCAAATTATTAGAGAATTGACATGATCTTTATGGACAATATAAGCCTATTGTTTGTATTATGGTTTACGTATGGTTATTTGTTTATTAAAAAGTCCCTGTGACTATTATTTTATACTTGTAATGTTGGAAATATTCATTTAAGTATCAACGACAGTTTGTACCACGTGTTGGAAATTTATTTTATCCTTTCCTGTTGGTAAAATCAACTGTAGTGAAATACTGTTTAAACAGTTGGTGAATTCGATATTTTTTGAAATATTGTGGAATTTAGCGTGTTTGTTTGTCTAGCATTCATAGATTGGGAAAGATATCCACATATTTTCAAACATCACTTTTAATTGCCAGCTAATAAAAATGATATACGACCTTTTGGTAAACCTTAATGACTCCTAAATTACCAGTCAAATGAGTTGCATCGGCTATACTAAGAATTTCCTGTCTGCACAACTTAGGAAGAACAATCTCAGAGCTGACGGACCACTCATCACCGGCGGCTACCTCAAGTAGTCTTCATTTTCTCATAAGGACCCCATGTTTAAAAACAAAACGGTAGATCCCATGATTTTTTTTTCCAGTTCGAGGAGAGGAGATTGTTGTTTGTTACACTGATTAGACATAAGAAAATGATTGGTTCGAAGAGGATCACAATGATCAGTACCCTTTGACTGATCAGTCACAGGGGCAAAATTGTCCTCATTAAACACAATGTAGATGACAATAACAAAGTATAAGAAATGAAACAAGCTGGGAAGCAAGAATAGCCAGGATGTTTTTTTAAATAATCTTCACAATGAACAAACGTAAATACATGAGCAAACTTAACTTAAGACAAATTTAAGTAAATGCTATTGATTTTTTCGCGACTTGAATAACAGGATTTGTATTGTCAGTGCCTTAAGTCGATTCAGAACTCATGGTACTAATTCTGTGAAAAATAAGAACCAGTCTAGAAATGGATTATATATGGGTTTTGTTGATAATAAAAAGTGAAATGTTAGTAAAAAAAAGAGTCTTTAAAGAGCTTTTCTTATTTGCAGATGAAAATAATAATGACAATGTTTTACTGACGGAACTTCAGTCCTTGTACCGAATTGACTTTGAAACACTTATTACTAGAAATAGCACCTGGTTCGTTAGGTGCGGAATTGAAAACACGCGTTTCAAACTCACGCAGGTAAAAAGAAAATGCCGCTGGACATATGGCTTTCTCCACACAGAAGCTTGCATGAAAAATCAGTCTACAATTAGAAATATAGGTTTGATCATGAGGGCTGAGAAAGTTAAGATTATTGAATTTCGTATCATGTTGTTCCCATAGATTTACTTTGGGAGTTGAATTAATACCGTCAATGCGCCACAATAGAAGTATTTTACTTGTTATGCATAGTACATGCAGCAGATGCAATGAAAAAAATTCAGGTCAACCTTTTCAAATGGATGTCACCATTAAAACGTTTCTGTCGGCAGAGTCATAGAGGATTTTTTTAGCAAATAGGCGAATGCAAATTCAGTTTCAATATTACATACTCTTACTTGAAGAAGCCTATCCAGGACCTCTCCTTGGTCGACTAGGAACATCTACTGTTAGAAAAAATATTACCGTTAACGATATATTCGTTTGAACCATAATTATCCTCCAGAACAAAATAGGAAAAACATAATTTAATGCAGCTTGAGTACGGTTGACATTTTTTATATGGACACTCTATATTATACTTTATGATTTGTGTAAAATAATGTCCACATGGTTTAACCATATTTGCTGTGCTATTACAGTTGCAGAATGTTATGCCAGCGCAGAATAATTTAGAATTACTTTGGAATCGTCGAGTACATTTTATATCTTATTAATGGTCACCCATCACAGATTGCTGGCGCTGAATAAGTCTCCTATAGATACTTATCTTCTTGTAACCACGACGGACACGTTTCACTTCTGAATCATCTAGTTTGCGAATTGGAATTTTAAGCAATCGGGTTCTACTCCTTTAAAAAAAAATAAAGTTATTAATTACCCTTCCACACCAAAATATAAGGCCGAAATGAATGAACATTTTTTACCTAAGAGAGGTAGGATTTTGAGCCTAAAACTATATTTCGAGAGGAGTTATTTTTCGACATAATTTAGAAGTTAGGTAAAGGAGCTTAAGTGAGAAATATATTTTTTTCGCCAACCCACCCACATAAGGATTCGAAACATTATAATACAAGTTTTAAAAAATGAATTTTTTTTAGTGCCTTAGGGACACGACTACACATAAATAAACAAATGGTAGACATAATAGGGAATTTGTCCCCTCCACCTCCAGGCGCCGCGTTCCCCGCATGTTTCTTCTCGTACTCAAAAACTGGTATGTTCAGGGTAACGACGCAAAATCTACTGTTAATGACATCATTTAGACATTTAGATAAATATGGTTAATCGGATATACTGCTGAGAGGTCGGTTCTATATATCCTAGCTACACCACGTCTTTCCCTCTTGCCACTTATCAGTTCTAGCCTCTACCCACAACGTACTACCGAGATAGCAAGGCAACGTACGATATGTCTCTTGCTGATCAGTGATAATGGAAAGAGCCACTGTGTCTCGATAAGGGACGCCAGTGGCCTGATATACAAGCATAATGGCCACGAGGAAAGAAAGCCGGTGACTCCATGTTTGAAGTATGGGTCTGCCGACTGCAACCCTACACGAAAAATTATCACGGTATAGTCGAAAAGCCCCAACGTGTGTTCTTATCGGAACTAAGCAAGAACATTCTTGCTTGTAGAACCACCACCACTAGATGTACGTCCCATACATCATCAACACTTATTTGAAGGCCAATGTGAGTCCCTGCACGCGCAAGCACAAATCGAGAAAAAGAGACACAGAGCAAGTCCTCGACCAAGGCATGTGAAACGTCTGCTACATTGTCGTCCACAGTGACTGAATCTCCAAGAATCTGGTCTCATACCGCGGGAAGGAGGCTGTCGCCACTATCATCTAGAGCATCGATCTTGAACTGCATGAGATCCGAGCGGTGCTGAGAAATAGTTATCACGGTACCAATTATTTTCCCATAGGCATTAATGCTAACGTTTGGTAAAATAAATATACATTCTGCCTTACTTCAGCATGCACGTCATATACTGTCATAGTGAACAATGTTATATTGTCATTTTGACTAGGATAAAACCAGGTATACCACTGAATTTAAGAGTGATACCTCTACTGGAACTAAACAGGGTTAAGAGTTATCCAATCACAACAGATGCATTTTCCATATAAACAATACAAAATATGATTTCAATATGCATTAACATCAGTCACTGAGTGAATCTACAACTCTTACATAATTCACTAATCACATCGAGTTTTATTGTGTATTTCTCAATACAATTTTCCCTACACATTATGCCTGTCCACCTGGGGTTGTACAAAAATGGTATCGTTTTAACGCTGAGATTAGTATGGATCCAGATGACCGCAACGCGTTCCAGGAAGTCATAAATTGACACATTTGAGGCAATGCACTATGTAACGATATGGTGCGAGACCACTCTCATTTCACCGTTAAGTGAAAATTTATATAAATAGGGACTTGATAAACAAATAGTTTATCCCTGTTTTTAAGAATATTCTGTTGGAATCCATTACACTGGAATTACTATGTAATCATTGACGTTGGATTAACACGTTAATTTGGTATTATTGTGAGCTCATTCAAAGACACTCTCTATTGCATCATTGTGGTAGATCAGGATTTTCAAAACGATTGGAATTCTTTCGGAACATTCTATGCCTTTGGCCTTTGAACTTGTGTCAAGACATTTAGGATTATTTGGGATTTCCTTTCGAATATTGTAAGTGTCTCTTGAATTTTCACTTTATATTGTAGACAAATAAGCTGATTTTAATCGTCGGTTTCACCCCTTTCTGTTACTTACTTTAATGTGTTATGTATATTTAATTCAATTGTTGGTGATGCTTAGCCAAGAAAGTTGATCAAGATTACAAAAATCTCAGACAACTCGTATTACTTGAAGTGTTCAAGAATTACGTTCATAGTGACATTAAGACTTATCTTGATAGCATAACGTCGAAACCTTGGAAAATGCTGCTGGTACTGCTGACTAGTATTCCTTAGCTCATAAAGTTTCTTTTGTAAGTAAGTTTTCCACTCAGCAGTCGTCTATTGCAAGAAGAAAGGACACGTTATTTCGGACTGCTATAAGTTGAAAAATTAGCATCAGAATCAAGACAGACCTATTCCTAATGCTCTTATTTCTAAGAGGTCAAGGTCACGGTCATGTACTGAAAGCAATACAATTGTTGGGTCTAATGAACCCCAGTCTGATTTTATTATGGAGAATTATGAACCATTCATGTCGAAAGATTCTATATCACTCTTCGGTGATTCGGCCAGTCCTCTCCCTATTAAAATTTTAAGGGACACGGGAGCTTCTCAGAGTCTTTTATTATCAGGTACTTTGCCTTTTTTTCTGAGAAGTCTTGTTCTAATGAGAGTGTTCTCATTCAGGGAGTAGAGTGCGGATTTGTTAATGTTCCTCTCCATTGTGTAAATTTGTCATCAGACTTAGTCTCAGGATCCGTGACAGTCGGAATAGTGTCTTCTCTACCCGTTGAGGGCATTCATTTGTTACTAGGCAACGACCTAGCTGGAGACAAGGTTGTGGTTAATCCATTTGTAACTGACAAGCCTTCTTTGGATCAGAACGTTGATCCAATTGAAAAAGAATACCCTACTTTATACCCAGCATGTACAGTTACCAGAGCTATGGCAAAGAAAGCTCTTGAGAATGATTTTGATAGGGAAAGTATTCTTTTAGTTGACACATGTATTGGTCAGGCTTTTGATGAGGTCACTTTCACTCCTAATTTGGATCAATCAAAAGCTATTGATGAAAGTGATCCTCTTTTAACTACTCATTCTCTTTTATCTAATCAGGGTGTTATACGACAATCACCTGTCGTCGAACAGGAAAAAGATCCTGAGATCTCCTGTTTGTTTCAAATAGCCATTAGTGAAACTGAAGCCACAGAAGTACCTCTCTGTTATTTCATTACAAATGGGATTCTTATGAGAAAATGGAGACCTTCTGAGGTGCCTGCTGGTGACGAGTGGTCAGTGAACTATGAAATTGTAGTTCCAAAATCTTACAGACAGGAAATTCTTAGTCTAGCTCACGAAACTGCCTTCGCTGGTCATTTAGGGATTAATAAGACTTATCACACAATCTTGAATCACTTTTATTGGCCAAAAATTAAAAGTGATGTTTGTAAATACTGCAGATATTGTCATACTTGTCAAATGGTAGGAAAACCCAATCAGAAGATACCTAAGGCTCATCTGCAACATATTCCTGCATTTGAGGAACCATTTAGCAGAACAATGTTAGATTGTGTTGGTCCCTTACCTAACACCAGATCAGGTAATCAATACTTGTTGACCATAATGTGTGCGTCAACAAGATTCCCAGAGGCAATTCCTTTGAGGAATATTAAAACTGAAACAATAGTAAAAGCTTTGATAAAGGTTTTTACTCAATTTGGCCTTCCCAAATCTGTCCAATCTGATCAAGGGTCAAATTTTTATGTCTGGAATTTTCCAGTCAATTATGCTAGAATTTGGCAACCAGCAATTCAAGTCAAAAGTGAAATTGTAGTTCGACAGAACTACAATGGAGAGATCTTTTGAGTCTGGTGATAGAGTTCTGTCTCTCTCGCTCATTCATTAAAATTTTCTTCAGATTAGGTATTACAAAGTTAAGAAGAAAAAAAACCCGGTGAGTTAAATTATAATAATAGTACTCCTGGGATGTAAATAATTTAAAGGAATACCAGTATATTGAGAGAGATAGTCAAGTTAATCATGGAATTATTTTAGTTGTACTGTCCCACACACTGAGAATTTAAGCAAAGGAATGCAATCGGACTCTTAAGTTTGGTGTAACAAATCTTCGGAATTCGGAAATATTGAATAATGTGGACTAGAAACTTTTACATTTGTAACAACAAGAAAGGAATGAACTGAAACAGTTATTGAATAAGAGCTATTATTTCCAGATGTCCCGACAAGAACAAATGAAATCTACCATGACGTTGAAATTGTAAATTCCACACCTGTCAAACAACACCCGTACAGGATGAACCCTCTCAAACAGGAATGTTTGAAAAAGAAATTCAGTATTTGCTGGAGAATGATTTCATAGAGCCGAGTAAAAGTAACTGGAGTTCACCATTTATACTTGTTCCGAAACCAGATAATACTTTCCGATGTGCACTGATTATAGAAAGATGAACAGTGTGATTAAAACAGATTCATTTCCATTACCAAGAATCAATGACTGCATTGACAAAATTGGAAATGCAAAGTATGTCACCAAATTTGACCTTCTGAAAGGAATTTGGCAAATTCCACTAACGGAAAGGACAAAGGAAATTTCGGCATTCGTGACTCCAGATGGACTTTATCAATATAAAGTGATTCCGTTTGGGATGAAATGTTCGCCAAGTACTTTTCAACGTTTAATGAACATGATTACATGTGGTCTAGATAATTGTAATGCTTACATCGATGATGTCATCATCTACAACGACACCTGGAAAGAACATTTAGCGACAATTCGGAAATTCTTTGACAGACTCATTGATGCAAGTTGGACAATTAATTTATCCAAAAGTGAGTTTTGCCGCGCATGTGTAACATTTCTAGGACATATCGTAGGACATGGACAAGTTAAACCTATAGATGCTAAGGTCAAGGCTATCTCTGAATTCCCTGTGTCTATTAGTAAAATGCAACTGATGCGATTTATGGGTATGGGCTGGATACTATCGGAAATTTTGTTCTAAATTTTGCATAATTGCTGAACCCCTGACAAATTTATTGCGCAAGAAAACCAAGTAGCACTCTAAGTTGTATTATGTTGTGACTAGTTTGGGCTGAATTTATTTTCCTTCAAATTATTGAATTCAAGTGATTATTTTCTCTGGAAATACAAAAGTGCTCTAATAAAAATCTTGAATGAAGACATTCATTGGAATTTCTACTAAGTTCAAACCTGGAATAATATTTCTTTGATTCAACAAGAGACTGTTGATACATCAGCACTTCACAGCTTATTATAGACACGTCAATTTTGGATCTCTTCGGGACTTGACCTGAGTTTTATTCAGGACTTTTTATTACTAGGACTTGTGTCTTTAATTCTTTGATTATTTTTGGATTTAAGTCGCAATACCGTAAGATCTTCTTTTTCTCATTTTTTTACTTTTGTATTCTAGGGAAATAAATTATTTGTTAAATTTTACAAAGCTTGTTGTCTTCACTCTTTTCTGTTACTTATTTTAAGAGCATAGACTCGTAACAAATGACTAGAGTCGTAACAGTTGCTTCCTCAGAATTTTACCAGCTTATAGCATACTTCTATGTTGAGGACAGTAGAAATAATGATTATATAGAGAGTACTTTTTCTGAACAGTTAATATATTTTGAAAGATGAGTTAAAGGAACTGTTTTTATAAAATTTTAGTGAGGGCTTCCTACTGGTGTATCAAGATGTATGTGCATTTATTAACCAACATATCGATAAGTCCCTAAATGAACTATTGAATTTGTTTTATATGAGTGCAGATTGTTTAAAGTTCTACACAGCCTCTTCTATAAAAGATCGTCGCAAACTATTTGGTAGTATACTGAGTGTGAAAATAGCAGAGGTGAAAAATTAAGTTCTCATAAAGTTTTAGGGTGATTAACTCTACCGCTAATCTTGATTTGTATAAGCGTGCAAGATATAAATTCAGATATATTTGTAAAGTAAAGTAAAAAAACTGTCATGAGAAGTAGACGAGCTTACTGGTTTCTGTTAGAAATAATCTACAAAAAATGTTGGAAAATGCTTAAATCCTGTGGTAACATGGCTTCTTTTACCAAATCATACATATGTGGCCCAAAGTGGTATAATTATTTTCAGACCTTACTAAATTCAGAAAAATGTTGTTGTTGATAGAAATGAGGATTAACCTCTGTTGAATAGACATAATGCAAAAAATGTGTTCAGATAAATGTAACTCTGAAATGTGCGGAATTATAGAGATTATCAAAGACAGTTAACTACATTTTGTTGCTTGAAGATGTGTGAATATGGTGACCGTGTTACTGAAGAAATCCAGTTTGATTTATAGATCCAACAATTTGACAGTATTAGCAACCAGTGGCGACAATCAGGTTAGAACTTATAAATTGATGAATGAAATGACTAATTTTTCTGTATTTATATATGTTTTTGATAATTTGTGCTTTTAAAGTCGGTATCGGGTACAAACGAATGGGAGGCTAACCGCATAAAATAGTTATTAATTCCACCAGATTTATATGGGGAAAAATGAAAATAAAACTCTGGTTAACTAATTATGTTCAACTGGTGCACCTAGATTTGATCATTTTCAATTATTTACCTAAGGTTGTTTCGGTGGAAGAAATTAGAGCATAACAAGATTGGATGAAAAAAACGTGTGAATACTGGAATGAACAGATTGGCTGATATTCTTTGCTACTTAAACAGACTGTAGACGGATAAATTTTAGCGTTTTATAACACGTTGTAAAACATCATCTGGTGGTAGGTATATACTACAAGGTCTATACACCTCCACGTCCAGTCATAAGTTCGATATTTGATTACATTTTGTCTGATCGCTAGAGGATATACTCAGTCAAAATCTATCTTTATGTTTGAAAGAGGCAATGAGTATAAATTTCTGAAAGGCATGAATTTATTTCTTGATATAAAATGGAATTGCAGCAAATATGTTGGCTTGGCTGGCAGAAAAGTTGATATCATAAGACAATTTTTTTAAAACAACTGTCTGTTAACTAAAAACAACATATGGAGGTCACTAATTTTTTAACTCTATACATATTATGTTTACCTCATGGTATGTCAGTTCTGAAGCAGCTAATATAAATTAATTTTCACAGAATACGCATTGATTTGATTAACACGATGAACAATCCAAAATAATTTAAATGACAGTTAAATAGCATTGACAAAGGCTATTATAGGAACAAAACACTTTTCTGTACGACATCTATGCCAGATGTTCCATCGCATTTTGTCTAAGAGATAAATTTCACTTTAGCTTCTACAGGCTTGACCTGACAGTGTCCTATAATTTATCCTAAAAATGTGACGTTTACCTAAATCAATTCTCAAATTTCCCTCACTCAGGCGAACGAAGAATTTCCTGATTGTTTCTAGGTGGCCTTTTCAGGAATCGCTGTATCTAAGTCGTCGTTGATATAAGAATCATAGCCATCTATACTAGCTGTTATCATGCTCATTAAGTTATAGAATGTTTAGAGAGCGCCTAATTTGAGGACTAGAGTCGTAACAGTTGTTTCCTCAGAACTTTAACAATTCATAATATACTTCCATGATGAGAAAAGAGACGAAACCGTACTTTCCCTGTGAAAATGGACTTTAAGTTTTCCTTGTACTATTGCAGAAGACAGTAGAAATAATGATTATATAGATGTTTTTTTTCTTTCTAAACCGGTAACATGTATTTTAAAAGATGAGTTAAAGGAATTGTTTTTGAAAAATTGTAGTGCGCGGCTCGTACTGGTATATTCAGATTAATGGGTATTTATTAACCAACACATCGACGAGTCCGTAAGTGAGCTATTGAATTTTTTTCGTACGACTTCAGCTTCTTTAAAGTTCGACACAGTCTCTTCTGTAAAAATATGATCACAAACCGTTCGGTGGCATACTGAGTGTGAAAATAGCAGAGGTGAAAAATTAAGTTATTACGCAGTTTTAGAGTAATTAACTCTCCAGTCAATCTTGCGTTGTATAAGCGAGCAAGAAATAATTGAAATATATTTTTTAATGAAATAAAGAAAACTATCAAGAGAAACAGAGGAGCCTTCTTGTTTCTGTCAAAAATAATCCACAAACATGCTGGAAAACGCTTAAATCCTGTGGAAACAGGTCTTATGACAAAATCGAACACGTTGATCCGTGTAAGTGTCTTGTTAGTAGTGATGTCAATAGAACATTGTTAACAATTTTAACTTCAGTGTACTCTCATTCGCGGTAATGTGTAATATCAAGTGAAGGCTTAACCAAATACTTTCACTGTAGAATTCTGACTAGACAAGGTTGTTTTTTTAAGCCCAATAGGATTGTTTTGTTTATTAACGATTTAATTCGTTTACTGCAAGAAAATTGTGGAACAGGTATTTTTATTTTAGAAAATGTCACTGATTTTTGTAGCACTCTTATTTGCTGATGATGTAGCTAATTGTGCCGATTCAGCGATAGCATTGCAACAACGATAATTTATAAATGGAACGTTTTTGAAATACTATTGGAATAGAGGTTGACTTGGATATGACAAACATAATTCTCTTCACAATAGAGGCCTATAACGAAATGGGGCACAGATTGTTTCAGTGTCATTTTACAAGTGTATGGGTCTTGTGTTTAATTCAAATTATCCTGGACGAAGGCTAAAGAAACATTAGTATCTTAGATTATGAAATCCGTTATGACTATTTATATTACCAAAGGAAATCTTTTTAAACAATTTTTATTGAACATAAGTTGTCAGGAGTTTACATGTTTCTTCTACATCACCACCTAGTGGTTAGAGCGTCCGCCTCGGATGCGGGAGGCTTCGGGTTCAAGCCCCGGCCAAGTCATACCAAAGACTTATAAAAATGGTACTAGCAGCTGCCTCGCTTGGCGCTCAGTACTATGAGGTTAGTGTTGCGACTGGTCGGCCTGGTGACAGGATAATGTGACTGGGTGGGACATCATGCTACATGTCTGCGGCGTGATCTCCCAATGCTCGACATCGCTATGAACTGTCACACTGCAGACATTTGTATCGGTATGACTGAGAAATTGTTAAAGGTACGTTAAAAATCCGAAACTCTCTCTCTCTCTCACACACACATCACCACTCACTGGGTGTATTAGGCATTACCTGAAAATTATTTTTCCATCCTGACCTTTAAATATATTCCGTTACTTAGAGTGAACACACACACATACACATACACATACACATACAACCACAAATATCAAATCAAAGAACCACTCATTTACAAACGCCAAGTTCGTCTGAACTGTCTCTGTTTTGTTTGTTCTGAAAGTAAAGAAACACTAAGAAACCGAACCAAAAATTGACAAAATGGTTCACTTTTTCTTAAATATATCACATCTATTATTTACTTTGGCGACATATTTCTCGGGCATTTGTATGATCAAAAACAAGTTTTATAATAGTTATATTTCGGGATTTTAAATTCAAAATGGTATCTTTCTATAATATATTTTCCAAGCAGATTTAGTAAGTTGATAAGATCATCATACCTGGTATTTCCTAGAAAGAAAATCTTTTCGTGTGACTTTAACAATTGGATCGTAAGTTTAGATTCATTCCACAAATAATTTCCAAAAATGTTCATTAGCGTGAACAGTCATAGAATGAGTGCTCAATTTGTTGTAGTCCATCCTTACAGAAGGTGCATTGATCATTATCACTTAATGTGGAAAAATTAAATTAAAACTCATAAGTTTTGTGTCTTTTCTATAAAGTTTAGTCAAAGGAAAACAGTTGGTTCATTCATTTGCCCCAATTGCAAACCCTAGCTGCCCGGACCAAATGTCATGCTTACCTTTTGGGTTTTGTATCTTGTTTCTTATCAGATCTTTATAAATAAATATAGTCTCTTCTCTTACACTTGGTAGCCTAGTTTTGTGGAGTATAACATGGAAACTGTTTCTACTTTCCCCAGAAACTTTTTATTTTGTTTTCTCCACTTCACTGATATATTTGGGAGAAGGGCAAAGTAATATAAAAATTATTAGTTTGTGTTGTTTGTCTTTTTTCATCAAAACTTAATAGAGATCCTTGTGGATCGAAAAGGTGTTTAATAAGTACAACACCGTTTATTCTCCACCTTTTGTATACTTTAAAATTGTGTAGAGTTACTAATTTAAGAATATCTTGAGATATTTATTCCGGAACAGTCGATGGTTAATTTTTCCATTGTATATATAACATAACGCTAAAAGATATTTTAAAATTATTTTAGAGATTTCATTCACTATTTTTTTTTTCTCCTAATTTTAATAACAGTATTCCCCAAATTCTTCAAATATTTGTTCAGAAACCAGTGTTTGCGAGAAACCATCTTCGTTTAATAAAGGACGCCAAAGCAGTAAAGCATTATATAACACACAAATTAGTGCAAGTGAATCATAATTAATCCCCCGACTATAATAGAAGCTATAAGAGTGTTTCCTTTTTATCCTATCGGTTTTTCCGCCCAAATTGAACTGGAAAAATAATTTTCAGTTCATTTTCTATATGAGGTGGAGGATGTGATAGAGATGCAAAAAGATGTACAACATTTGACAAAATCAAAGATTTTATCAAGTAATTGTTCCTATAAGGGATACATTTCTTCTGCTACTTCCTTCAACTTCGGTGAATTATTAAGTTCTACTGTATCTTTCAAATTCAAAGAGAAATCTACTCCCAGTAATCTAGAATTGGACAATGACCGGTTAATATCAATTTCTGAATATATATTTTCGTTAGAATTTTTGTTTCAAATCCACATAACTCTGATTTATAAACATTACAGTAGAGACCAGATACTGAGGCAAAGTCATTTAGAATCAGCATAGTTGTCTTCAAGGACAAAGGAGAACCGTCTAATAATAGAAAAGCGTCATCAGCACAGTGCCCTAATTTGAACTCCATTTCAATATAGTTAATGCATGTAAAGGGTCTCCCTTCCGACAACCTCTCTCCAAAGTAAGAAATGGTGAAAAATGTCCATTATTAACGCTTTGATTTATTGCAGAATACTCTGAACCACTGACAAATACATTCCACAGATCTACAAAGGCAATTTCCAGAAAGTCATATTCAAACGAGTCAAAGGTTTTTTTGAAGTCTATCAGGAGGAGAAAACCAGGTCCATTTCTCCCTCTCTCTCTCTCTCTCTCTCTCTCTCTCTCTCTCTCTCTCTCTCTCTCTCTCTCTCTCTCTCTCTCTCTCTCTCTCTCTCTCTCTCTCTTTAAAAAGACCCTTTGGGCACATTTATTGTACTTAAACTTTAAGCTGGTAACTTGTTTCCACTCTTTTCATTATCTCACACTTATATTAACTCATAAACTGTTAACAGTGAACCGAAGGTCCACAACCTTGGCAACATAAATGCGTCTGGATCATACGAAACAAACTTGCTTTTTGATGGCTCTGATTGTTTCTTAGCTCTATCATTACAAGACCGTTAAATAGCTACTCATTTATTGTACATTTATTCCCTCCATATTTCGAAATATTTTCAATGATTGTCCGCCGAAGTCTTAATATTTGATTATCAACTCCCCTTTGTACAAACATACTACTAGATACATCAGTTAATTTGTCAGGATCACACTGATATACGATATGGTTATTACTAATAATTAGTTTTATATTTCTGTTATATAGTAAAATAGATTTCTTTCAAGGGAAGACATTCGACTGTAATATAGATCTCAATTTTTGTTGGAAAATATATTCTGGCTTGAGGTTTTTCCCAAGGCACAGGTTCCTGATGTTAAAAGTATCTTCTGTCTAATTTGTAATCGTATTTTGCACGTGTGGCGTAGGTGCAACCTTTGTTATGAGATTTTGCAAAATGGAGTTTGTGTTACATATCTTATCCTCTTTGAATTTATTGTCCTCTTGAAACAATGTACATTTTATGCTTTCTATGTATTTGTTTCTTAATTGTTAATTGTTTGATGATTTCTTTATTTTTAATATATTTTTGTATCTGATGTACTTGTCGGCAATGCAAATAAACTCATGGATCATTTTCAAAATCACTGACTTCTTTGTTTATTATATCAATGCAGAAATTAATTTTACATCGTATTTTTAATCGTTTCTTGGAAATCATTTTATCTTGAAAAAGTTTGCAACAGATCTAGTATTGTTGCACCAAACGCAGTTAATCCAAGTGTATATATAAGCTAGTGGCTTTTGCAGAACATTTCGCAGCAATAAGATGACCTTGAAATGGCCACGACGGCCAGTAGTTAATAAATTCAGCTAAAAGGTTTGGGATATTTCTTTAGTTTACAACGTGATGTGGTGATTCATATTTTAACTATTACAGTACTTGTTCAGCAATTTTCACCTAGATTCTTTATGATTACGATAAGCGGCATTGACTTTTCCTAACTTGTCCGAATAAGTGTAACAAAATGAGCGATTCATAGACAATTCTTGATTCTACTCTGCACATCAGTTTTCAGAGTGCTAGGAAGGAGGGCAGTAATCCAGACTCAACGGCATCTACAAACTTTCAGTATGGGGTTTTGATTTATGATAATGAAGATGTGAATATAGTTACTCTAATACAAGGGAGCCTACCTAAAATTAAAATTGGTACGTCTTCTTCTCGTATTAGAAGATGAAGAGAAAATGTAGAAATTGAGTGCACAGAAGTCTACACATTCTTAAAACATTTATTTGTTTTCATATCCTCACCCCACTTCGCCATATATATGTTGGGATCAAGCGTTACCCATCTCTGTCTATCACTCCTTACTTTTAGTTTTCGTTCAGTAATGTTCGAAAGAAATTTTGGGGTCGAAAATACATTTGTGCGCGAGGCTTTTAATGAACAATAGCTAGATCATGTCCAGTTTTTGCACATTTCATTTTATGCTTTTTGAGACGGAGTAGATGATTTTACGGGATTGTTCCCTCTATTTGTCTTAATATGTTGTACTCCAATGTCGTGTCCACTTAATTATTTTTTACTGACTTAGTATATTTAAACCTTTTCTAGTATGAGGCTTCCAAAAAATTAGGCTTAGAACAAATTTGATTTTAAACGTTTTCATCGAGAAGTTCAGTGACCTTGTTTGATTTACGACTTTGCCTTGCAATTTCCTCTCAATAGCATCTGTAGGCCCTCGTACGTTGAAAACAAATTCCACATGAGGTTTGATGTTAATAAGTTCTAGTTCAGAACTGATTTTATATTGTAAATGTCTCAGGTAAACTTAGACATTTCTCTTTTATTTGCATCATGTTGGAGCGGTATTCATAAATAAATCTAGTGTCTCCTTTAGAATTTCTCTTTAATGCATGCCATCTTTATATTATCTCCTTAGTTTGTGAATGTCTCATTTCAGTTTTGATTACGAGAGGATATTTTTCGTGTGACGATATGTGGAGCTACATCTCTCGACCGAGCAAGGACCCTTTCATATATGAAACAATGACGGGTCGATTCTATTCGATTTGTGGAACAGAATCCAGATAGGGACACCAGTGTTTACTATGGAATGGACATGAAGAGAATGTCCCTTTCAAGATGAGAATTGTCAGAATCGGCCGAATCATTGGCGAATCAGTTTGTGCAAATGGAAGTTAAAAAAGTAGATAAAATTGGATTTTGTATGAATAACTCCTTGACTATGGCTATTGCAAGTCTTGCTGTAATGCTTACAGGAGGAATCCCATTTTATACTGGAACACAACTGAAAGATGGAAGCGATATTGCAGAGAGAACTGACATGATGGGGTCAAGGTTCTTCATTATTGACGCTTATGAAGGTGACACGAACTGGGCAATAGCTCAGAATATTCTTGTATCATGTAAGTCACATCTGTGTGTGATATACAATGGAAAGTCTAGCACACCCTTCCAAGATATCCTTTGTCTTGAGGATATAAAGGAAAGGTCAAAGATCAGTGTTAATTTGCCAGATCTGCATCCTGGAGATTTACTCGTATTCTTTTCGTCTTCGGAATCCACTGGTATGTATTCCAAACCTAATCGCCCAAACACACTTCAACCTGATGAATTCGATCGCCATGTCTTTCAAGGCGTTTGCATGACAGAAGATTCCATCTATTTCAATGATAGACCAATGAGCTGGGCTCTCCGGAAACTGAGAATATTGTTGACGATGGGAGTTACGAGGATTATGGTGGATCCCCGAATGGCGTCGTCGGGACAACATGTTGAATAATATGTCGACTCATCCAAGAGGAACGTTGCAATTATGTGATAGTTCCGAGATATATCGCCCAGGATCTGATCTCTAGACCCAATCTTCATCATGGGTTCAAGGCAGTAGATGTCATGCTATGTGGGGGAGAGATGGTGCCCAAAAGAGTTGCATACCTCACTGGAAGGTTCTGCCGAACATTCATTCCTATTTATGGAAGCACGGAGGTCGGAGGTGTAACTTGCTTTTCAAGCGAAAACCCTGAGGAGTTCGAAGATGGCATCGTTGGCATACCGCAAGATGGTATTGAGATCAAAATTGTAAATGAAAATGACAATACTGTAAAACGAGGTACATCCGTCGAATTACTTCTACGAAGCATTGGGCGCTTTGTTGGGCACAATAAAATGCCCGATATGTTCCAAAAGCTAGCTGGTTTCATACGGGAGATATAGCTCACATGCGAAATGATGGAAACATTGTGATGGATGGAAGACAAGCTGAGATGGTTTCCATTGGCTTGGTGAAATCCTTTCCATGGGAGGTTGAGAAAGTCCTTCAAAAGTATCCTGGTGTTAAAGCAGCATTTGCAGTCGATGTCCCTGACCTTAGATTTCATCAGGTTGTGTGCGCTGTCATCATGCCCATAAGTGAGTCGTTAATAACAGAGGAAGAGGTAAAAGAATTTTGTGATGATCAATTCGTAGAAGTGTCGACGGCGATGGGAATGAAAATCAAGCCCAGATATGTCATATTTATAGACCAAATTCCGTACTTAATGCCAGGGAAAGTAAATCGAAGAGAGATGCCTCGATTGCGAGATCACGCTTAGGACTTTGAGTTAATATTCTACCTGAGTACGATATTTTGTCCATTGTCTGGAAATGTGGAACACAAGACTTTATTCGTAATAAAACAAATCTAATATATTTCATGTAATCATACCTGGATATTTTGCACATATAATTTTTATTCACTTCACCTTTAGCAGAATAATAGGAATCATTTAACATTTATTATACAAGAAATATTTCTTAAGTTCTATATCATCAAAGTGATTACATTATACAGTTGCATAGAAGAGTAATATCATACGTGATTGCATCATGATTGTATCAACATTGATAAAATCATAGCGGCAGTCGCAAATAGTAAAAGGTATACGAATGAACTAAATGAAACTGAGTGTTGTGATATCATAGAATAAAATGACACTAAAATTGCAGATTCACAAAAAATTCCTGGATGAACATACGCATCTGGATCATCCGTCCTGTCGTCAAAAGTTTAATAGTAAATTATTTCCCTTAATTCCCAGAGTAAAATTATCAAAAAATGAATAAAACGTAAGAACTTAAAAATGGTTACATAATCGAGACAGTTGACCTTATTGATATAGCAAAATTCATTTATTCAAAGCAGTTGATGTCCAATGGATCTATTGTGAATCGTAACTCGAAGAAATGTTCCGATGTATATATGATAGAATACTAAATATGTATTAGACGGAAGTATTGGAATGGGAACGTCATCTAAGCCTGACGTAACAAGTTTTTATCGAATAGCTAATAAAAGAAGAAGAAGAAGAAGAAGATAAAACCAAACAAAATATACATTCTCACGGTGACTCGTATGAGGATGCATTCTACGTACCACATACCAAAACACTGCGTGACTCTTTTAGGATACAATGGTAATTCAGTTGTTGAACCATATTCACAGGATGCTCATATTTTTACATTTATGTACGATATGCACCTGCAATGATTGAGTAGATTGTCCTTTATAAAATCCACTGTTTTTGTAACTAAAATCCTTACTCCTTCAAAAGATTTCTGCAGGTAGTTCGTTTAGCTATTAAATCCACCTGGCAGATTAGTGTGATATTTAATTTTGAATGCTTCACAATCTTTTGTGAAATTCATTTATTACAGCATCATGTACAGCCATTTACCTTTGAATTATGAAATAGGTTTTCCTTACTATTGTTGTAGCTTAATTTCAAATTTATATATCATAATTTGTCATCAGATATTCATTGTAAGGTAATTGTATATATATATATATATATATATATATATATATATATATATATATATATATATATATATATATATATATATATATATATATATATGTATGTATGTTATGGACAAAGGTGTAGATTGCTAAATAAACAAATTTGCTGTCAGTCTGATCTTTGGTTGGATTATTCCACTAAATTATTACTACCACACAAAATTAATTAAAAAGAAAGTGCGCATTTTGCTGACAAGAAGCCAAGTTCTCAGGAACACAACAGAAGTTACAAACACATCTCGCCTTTCTGACATCGAGACGACGCTGAGTGTGACGTTTTTAAAGAGACTAAAAATCTTAAGAAGTAGACCATTTCTATCAGGTTCTGAAGTTGTGTCTTGGTTGTTTATTTTGGGTGGTGAGTGATATTTATTAATTCATATCTTAAATATGTGTAGTGGGGTAAAGCATTTAATTGTGTTTAACTATTATTTGAGAGGATTTATTTATTTCAATTATTCATTGGAATTGCGAAGTACTCAGACTTTAGGACTAAATGGTCATTTTAGGATTACACGAATTCATTTAAATACATTTTGGATTATATCACTGTGATACATCAAAGATTGTTAGCGTATGAACACTATTCAAGGCTAATGACATATCAGCACATTGAACATTTGGAATTTATTCGAAACACTATAGGAACTCATTTGGAATACTCTATAGTTTAGGACTTGTGATAGAACGTTTAGGATTATTTGGGATTTCATTCACAATACTGCAAGTTATTTTTAATTTTTCACTTTGTTAGTTGCTGAATTTCACAAAACGTGTTGGTTTTCCCTTTTTTCTGTTACTTAGTTTAAGACCATAGAGTCGTAACAGTTAGTAATAATGCCCTAACCTATGCTAACACGAATCCATAGCGAATAATAAGTAACACGCCATGGTTAAAATACATCGTTATCTAAATCTCCGGTATGCAAAAATACAGCTTGTGGTGACAACTGCAATTGGACTAAAACATTATTTCGAAACAGCCTCTGTCATCAATCTTCACCAAACTCCTCAGCAACGGTGCAACTGTCTGACCCGAGTTTCAAAAACTCAGAAACCATAGGTCAGGTGTATGATATAGAAATATTTCTCAGAAAAGGTATAGCGGCTTAACCTGGCCATATACAATTACATGGTTTGACTTTGATTCCAAACACCACTGTCTGGGTAAACTTTACAAGCCTCATTTAAGAATGTTAAACATTTGTAAAGAAGATCCACGAAAAAACTGCCATTACTCTGATAATGCTGGAAGTATTCATTTGAGTATCAACGACAGTTTGTATCTTGTGCTGGCAATTTACTTTATCCTTTCCTGTTGGTACAGGCGACTGTCGTCATATACTGTTTAACTAAACAGTTAGTGAATTTGATAGGTTTTGAAATATTGTGGAATTTAGCGTGTTCGTTTGTCTAGCTTTCATAGATTTGGAGACATATCCACATATTTTCAAACATCATTTTTAATTTCCAGCCGGTAAAAATTATATACAATCTTGTGGTAAACCTTATTGTCTCCTAAATGACCAGTCAAACGAGTTGCATGGGCTATACTAAGAATTTCCTGTCTACACAACTTAGGAAGAACAATCTCAGAGCTCTCGGACCACTCATCACCGGCAGCTACCTCAAGTGGTTTTCATTTTCTCATAAGGACCACATATTTAAAAAGAAACAAAAAACAGGAGATCCCATGATTGTTTCCTGTTCGACGAGTGGAGATTGTTGTTTGTTAGCCTGATTAGAGATAAGAGAATGATTGGTTCGAAGAGGATCACAATGATCAATACCTTTTGAATGACAAAATTGTCCTCATCAAAAACAAAGTATGTGACAATAACAAAGTATAAGAAATGAAACAAGCTGGGTAGAAAGAATAGGCAAGATGGTTTTTTTTTATTATCTTCACAATGAGCAAACGTAAATAAACGAGCAAACGTAAATAAAGACAAATTTAAGTAAATGCTTTTGATTTTTTTTTTTGCGTCGTGTAAAACAGGATTTGTATTGTCAGCGCCATAAGTCGATTCAGAACTCATGGTAATAATTACATAAAAATGAGAACAAGTCTAGAAATGGAGTATATATGGGTTTGGTTGATAATGAAAAGTAAAATTGTAGTAAAAAGAGTATTTTAAGAGCTTTTCCTATTTGCAGCTGAAAATAATAAAGACAGTGTTTTATTGATGGAACTTCAGTCCTTGTACAGACTTGACTTTGAAAAACTTACTACCGGAAACAGCACCTGCTTCTTCAGGTGCGGAATTGAAAACACTCTTTTCAAACTCATGCAGGTAAAACGAAAATGCCGCTGGACATATGGCTTTCTCCACACAGAAGCCTGCATCAATAATGGGCCAACTTTGAGAAATAAAGGTTTGATCATGAGCGTTCAGAACTATAATGTTATTGAAGTTCGAATATGATGCTGTTTTCATAGATTTATTAAAGGGAGTTGAATTAATATCTTTAATTCGTCACAATAGCAGTAGTTTACTTGTTCTCTACAGTACATATAGCACACGCAATTAAACAAATTCAGGCCAATCTTGAGGTCAGGTACTATTACCATTATCAAATGAACACACCGGTTAGACCAGGCCTCAGTCAGCAGAAGCAATGAGGATTATTTTTAAGTAAACGCTGCACACTCATCATTACGTGCTCTGACTTGGACAAATTTATCCGAGACCTCTCTTGATCAACTGGCACCATATACTATTTGTCCTTGACATCCAATTAGAGCCAAGAACATAACTATACTGTAAGTACTAAACTCTTCATATAACGTTATATTTGTGATTTCACCTAATACTTTCATGGTTTCCTAGAATAATATTTCCGGTATGCTCGTTTGAGTGTTACTTATCCTCCTGAACAGGATAGGAAAAATATAACTTAATGCAGCTTGGGTACCGTTGACTGTTTCTGTATGAACACTGTAAAGTACACCTTATGATTTGTGTAAAATGATCCGCACCTGGTTTTACAATATTTACTGTGCTATTACAGTTACAATTTGTTACGTCAGCGCTGAATAACTGACGATGACTTAGGAATCGTCGATTACATTTTGTTAATGGTCACCATACCAGATTTCTGGCGGCGATTAAGTTTCGTATAGATACTTTACTTCTAAATCATCTATTATGTGAATTGGAATTTTAAGCAAGCGGGTACTACTCCTTGAAAACAAGATTGTTAATTACCCTTCCATACCAAAACATAAGTCCGAAATAAACGGACATTTTTTCCTCAGAGAGGGAAGTATTTGAGTCTCAAATGTTATTTCGAGAGGACTGATTTTTCGACAGAATTTAAAGTATGGTATAGGAGTTTTAGTGAGTAAAATATTTATATGTCAACCCACCCTCATAAGAATACGAATCATTATAATACAAATCTGAAAGAAATGAAAAATTTCTAACGCAGTAGGGACACGGCTACACATAAATAAACAAATGGTTGATATAATAGGAAATTTGACCCCTCCATCTCCAGGCTCCGCGTTCTCGCATGTTTCTTTAAGTACTCAAAAATTCTTATGTGCCGGGTAACGACGCAAAATCTACTGTTAATGACGTCGTTTAGACATTTAGATAAATATCGGATATGCTTTTTAGAGATTGATTGTATATCTTTAAGCTATATAACGTCATTCCCTGTTGCTGAAAACAAGCAAACTTTGCTGTAACCCTAGAGCATAAGGATGTGCGCCCCTCCAGAAAATAAAACAACACCAATGAAAAAAACAAAGAAAAAGAACACCCCACCCCCACAAAAAACCTGAAAACATAGTGTAAATGTGTACGATGCCGTTCATGCGGCTCAGAACAATGGAGGATGTCAAATAACGGAAGTGTGCTGTGGGTTATGGGGCTAAGAATCGGATCTGACCGAATTGTGGTGGTATTACAAAACTGAAACAAATGGAAAATTAGGCTCGGAGATAACCTGACATGGTCATTGCCATGATCAAGGCCACTAAACAACGTTAATTAGAGATGTCTGGTTAATTGGTTATCTACAACAATCTCTATTACATATTTAAATGGATTTACAGAACGCACTGGCTTATCACCCAATTTCAGCATCTTGGCCCACAACGCATCAGCGAGATAGTAAGGCATCGTACAATATGTCTCTTGCTGGTCAATGATGATGAAAAGAGCCACTATGTCTCGATACGGGACCTCAGGGCCTGATATACAGGCATAATGGTCATGAGGAAAGAAAGCATATTGGACACCTGCGTCTCCATATTTGTAGTAGGGCCTACCTATTGGAAGCCTACACCAGAGACTAGGACGGTACAGTTGAAAAGCCACTAACACTTAATATTGTTTCAGCAATATCGACCATAATTTATTATTCAAATCTAAATGTATTATGTAGAAACCCTTGAGAACGTGATCATTGCATTCCATAGCAAATGCTTGCTTTTTCATCGCATCTTCCCAATCCACAGCAAATTCGTTCAGATGATGTCAGTCATTACAAAACACATCTGCAAGATAGTTATAGAAATACGTACACCCATAAATTTAGCACCTGTCGCAGAAAATAAAAGATTTTGTTTGAAGTATATAATGGACTCGAGATTCAAGAAAATAATAAGCAGCGTAACTTATTGATCTCCTTCAACTCAGTTTAATGCTCCATTGGTTAAAGGAGTAGTAAATGACTCTACAAAAATGAAATATACTTCACAGTTTAATGCTTCATTTGTTAAAGGAGTAGTAAATGACTCTAAGAAAATGAAATATGCTTCACAGTTTAATGCTTCATTTGTTAAAGGAGTAGTATATGACTCTAAGAAAATGAAATATGCTTCACAGTTTAATGCTTCATTTGTTAAAGGAGTAGTAAATGACTCTAAGAAAATGAAATATGCTTCACAGAAAGTAACTATTTTATATTCAGTTTAATGCTCCATTTGTTAAAGGAGCAGTAAATGATTCTAAGAAAATGAAACATGCTTCACAGAAAGTAGCTATTTTTATACTCAGTTTAATGTTCCATTTGTTAAAGGAGTAGTAAATGACTCTAAGAAAATTAAATAATGCTTCACAGAAAGTAACTATTTTTATATTCAGATCATGGAACATTTAGATATATACACTCTTAAAGTTTATAACCATTCAATAAATAAATACAGATAAGAGTGTGATGAATATTTGGCAAAATCAGTTAAAATGGACAGTATCAAGGCAGCATCAGGACACAGAATACTGAATCCGTTTTAATCAGATTAAAGTGTATCTGTCGTACTAAAATCAATACATAGGATTCCCAGATACGAAAATTGTGTTCTGAATGTCATTCTCTGATGACCAGCATTTTAATCTAAATGACAAAATACATTTTAAACACTTTAGAATAAGATGCAAAAATTTTAATTTTCCTCCTAATCATTATTGGATATATTTTAATGAAAATTGAATTATCTTGTTGAGGAAAACACTGTACATCACATTTGGAAAAAACCAGTGATGTGTTAAATGCATTACAGCAGCTGCCTACTGGAGAAAAATGTCAGGTGAGTTAATTAATTCATTTTTACGCCGAAGCCCACACAAAGCTTAACCGATAAATATATAGGTAGGATGGGTTTATTTCTGTCTACAAGATGGCAATGGACTATGACATGTTTACTTAAAGTATTAGGTCGCATGTATTATGTATTCTAGGTGCTCTGGTTCAAAAGAGGAAAACTATTCCACAGTCAGTTTCTGCTTTTCAAAACGCTGTGGAAAAAATCTTCATTTAAAAATCTATTTTAGGTGAACTCAGACGAAAAAATTATAGCAAGATTTTAACAATGCCTCTTAGATTCAACAGGTAGGCTCAAATATGCAGTTGATGATGATGGATGATGGTATATTTATATTACCCAGTGATATGATATGGAAAATATGTAGTATAGAGATGCAAATGTCATGAGGTAACTTTAATGTAGGAATACAATAAATACCGACGTGGTAAAGAATATAATACTGGCAACTAAAATAAATCTGTAACATTTCGACAGGAAATTGATTCCGAAGTATTATTAATTATACAAGAAAACATTATTAATATGTCTGTTGACTCAAAGGTTAAAATAGGGTGGGAAGAGTCCGAGGAAACTTTGTCGAACACGCAAGTTATTCTTCATCAAGTTGCCCTTGTCACGGAAAAAGGCAAGAAAATAACTTGGCAGTGATTATGTGTAATTGACTTCGATGACGTAACCAGCGTTACCAAGAGTGGTTTTATTTCTTTTACCTTTTACTCGAAGTTACTGAGTAATACATGCATCTTGTTGTAGGTCGCTCGCAGAGAGATGACCATATTTCATAATGTGCACGGGTACTTTACCCTTGGTTCTTGCACGTTTTTGTTTTTAGTACCTAAAGGAGGAATGCTACTATATACAGGCACAATGATCGCCTAGATCTGGTCAGGATGTGTCTATATTAGACAACTTACTACAGCCATAGGGCTGGAAGGGTTGGAAGGGCTGGCTGCATAGCTGATAGAGCTGGCAGAGTGGCAGCATATACCTGACAGGGCTGGCAATGTGGCAGCACATACCTTGTGTTCGATGTTTTCCCTTGATCCAAAATCCATTCGGTTTCACTCCTGTTACAGTTGTGTCAGAAATGGGATGTTTGGACTGAGTGAATTACTAAACATGTTGCATGTGAAAGTATGCACATATCATCCCTATGTTATAGTTATAACCTTCCTGACAAGTCAATCTACAGGTAAGTATGTATTTCTCTTTTTCTGGGTGCGTCGGATCATTATATATATGCATATACATGTTCATTTAGTTTTGGTTGCCCCAATCAGGAAGATAAGGTTAATAATTGCAATTTTACATCCGTTAAAGACCTCTCCGGTGGCTAAGTGTTAGAGCATCCGCCTTGGATGTGGGTTCGAACTCAGGCCGAGTCATACCAAAATGGTACTAACAGCTGCCTCGCTTGGCGCTCAGCATCAAGACGTTAGTGTTAGGACTGGTCGGACTGGTGTCAGGATATTGTTTCTGGAGGGGACATGATGCTACATGTCTAGGGCATGATGCCCCAGTGCTAGACGTGACTATAAACTGTCACACTGCAGACATCGTAGCGATATGACAGGAAAAATGCTTAAAGCTACGTTAAAAGTCCAAATCACATACATACACCTTCGTTAAGACCTACTGTATACAAGCTTGTGTAGATTAAGTGATCATAAATGACTAACAGTTATGTCATCACTTAAGGAATTGGTTGATTTGGGTAAACAACTGGGATGTGAGGGAGAAAGTACGAAAATTTATTCAGGAGGAGCAAGCCCGAGACAGGGATGAAAGGGCAAAAGAAAGAGAATTAGGAAAAGGAAAGATTGGTATTAGAAATGGAAGCAGAAAGGGAATTAGAGAAGCCGAGGAAAGAAGGTTATAAATGGCAAAACAACTTGAACGGGATAAAGGGAAGCAGAAAAGGAAAAGTTGGCATAAGAAAGGGAAGCTGAGGAAAGAAGGGTAGAATTAGAAATGTGGAAACATTAGAGGCAGAGGAGAGAAATAAGCAGAGACATTATGATGGACAAGTAGAGTTATTAAACACTATAAAAGGAAAATGATTACACCTTTAGCAAATTAAAGGGCCGCAAATTAACCCCCTTTGACGATGAAAATGATAACATGGATGTTATCTCCATCGGTTTGAGCGATATGCAGAGAATCAGAAATGGAGACGAGACGATTAGGCTAACATATCAGTGCTTTAGTAAAAGGTAAAGCACTGGATATATGCTCATGACTCCCTAGAGGCAATGTGTTTGATTACGACGCTAGTATGGAAGCACTTTTGAAAAAGTATGAGTTGACTGAACAGGGTTTTCGTGAAAAGTTCAGATATAGCAAGCCCGAGAAGGGACAAACCTTTGGCCAGTTCATCTTCAGAGTAGCGAATATTTTCCAAAGAAGAATTAAATTCGAAAAAGTGAAGACACGTTTGAAGGGTTGACATATGTCTTGCTTAGAGACAAATTATTAAGTACAGTTGTTCGGGAATTGAAACAGTTTCAGAAAGACATCTTCAAACGTTCAAGACATGGCTAAGCAGGCAGATTACTTTGACGAAGTACATGGTGGAACCCAGAACGTGGTTTCTAACGATTTCAAGTCTGGAAAACAGTCTAGCAGACAGACTCCAAAAGAGTCCGTGAAATCGACTGAGACAAGTAGATCGGAAAGGATACAGGTTGTCAGGGTATACAATGCTACGCATATAATGGATATGTAATATATATATATATATATATATATATATATATATATATATATATATATATATATATATATATATATATATATATATATATATATATATATATATATATATATATATAGGCACAGTGTCCCAAAAGGAAGGGACCTATACACAAAGTAGCCGTGGCTATAGACAGTAAAAGTAACAGTCCGCTAGTCCTATACTGGTCGAACATGGTATCCCATTACTTGGTACGTGTCTTTTCACAGTCAAGAGGTTGCAGTATTACTTGACGCTGGTTGTTCGGGTGTGGTTATCAAGCGCAGTCTCGCGAAAGTTAACCAAATGGGAGTCTCCCTCTATACTACACGATAGATCGCATCCCCGTGGCCGGGTAACTCCTTTCTTGACCGGAACAGTCGATGCTTTCTGCTTGGACAACCTTATTTACGACCTGAAGATCGGTAATTTCGAAGCTTCCCGTTTGTCGCATAGTGCTTTATGTATGTGGTGTGCAATTGTGTTGAAATTTTGTTTCGGGTAAGACCCAGAGTTTAGCTTTTATGGATGGTCTCTGGCTAACAGAAATGCAGTCTATCGAAAGCAGACTGCAGCTCAATGCTAGTATCTCCACTTTTATAATTAGCGTGGAAGCAAATATTGTTGATAACAGATCAACCCCGGCACATCAGCGCAGACACGTAGTCGCTAGTGTGGTGTCATTTTATTATTAGTCCCGGATAAAACATGTTGATTTCAGCAGAAAAAATCTTTACTAAAGTTATGAATTAGGTACCATCCTTGACAGTTAGGATGATGACGATTCATTTCCTACATCTACCAAAAATGGCACAAGTTAATTGGAAACTTACACACTTGTGGTTTTTACATACTGACACGTCGATGAACGGAAATCTTCGGAAATCTTCGGGCGGCATTTCTAAAAGTAATTTTTGTTGAAAATAAGATAACAAAACAATATATCCATTAAAGAATTGCAGAAAAAATGTCTTCTTACAGGGTTTCGTTTCTGCTGGTTCTTCGTGAATTTAGGAGAATTTATTGGCAAAATCTGACAAGTAAAATGATCGTATCAAATTCTGGAACTTCTGTAAGGTCAAGATAATATTCATTTAAATTTAATTTGTAGTCATTTGTTATCATCAGCGATCACAGCGATACAATTTTATAACATGTAAAGTTTCATGACTACAATCAGAGAAAGCTAAGCATGCAAGGTGCAAATCGAAACAAGCGAGAGAAAAAGACAAAAGCGACCTACTTTTCGCATGGTATAACTCCTTTGAATGGATCAAAGAAACTTACCTAAACATAAAAGGTGTATAAGAAACAATTTCGGAGAAACTGACCTGAACACTGAAAGTGTGCTACTGGAGGTAAAAAGTAGATCACAGTGATCAACATTTGGTAAGCTAGTGTAGTACTCTTCATCATAGTGACCTACTTTTGGAGTGACAATTAATAAATAACAATGGAAGATTAGTCCTCGAAAAAGCCAAACGATCAAGCATTTAATTATGATTCTTCACTAATCGATTATAAACGGTTTAAATTTTATTCCTCTGAAAATTATTCTGTTACATTTTTAATTTTATACTTTTACAACAGTTCAAATCAGCACGTTCATTAGATCAATGACAGACAAACTCAGACATGTAATTTTAATCGTCGTCTGTCATCATTTGAAAATGGAATTTATGCTGGAACCAATCGGAGTTTGAATGAGATAATCTGCGACAGTGATATTTCCGAGAGTTCATGGGCACGAAGAAGTAGCGTACTAACGGGGGAGGCACAGACGGAGTGAGTGAGTGTGTGTGTGTGTGTGTGTGTGTGTGTGTGTGTGTGTGTGTGTGTGTGCGCCAAAACCCCTTAGGCCTTTATCGTCGCCATGGGCACCATTTACCATTAGTACGTCACTGACACGGAGTAACGTTTCCAAGTGTGCAAAAAAAATTATATTTTACTTAAATTTGATAAAAAAAAATACATCCAACCAGTTAAAATTGTCTGATAAAATGATTATCGATCTTCCAGTGACTGTGATTCAGTAATGGAGGATTATCTTAGTGTAGCTACTGTACAAGAAGCTATCTGAAGAAAAAAAAACTTATCATTTTTAACGCCAGTCAGTGATGGAAATAGACTGAAATATAAAGATCAATGATTATTTTTTAAAACACTACTGTTAAACCCGTGTATTTTATAAACTCCTATAATTTAATTCTAGCATGAATCTTAGATGTAATAAATTGATATAAATCTATTTACAGCAAGCGCAAATGTAATAAAACACGTCACACGTAAATGTAATACTAATACTAACCGTAAATGTAATATGCTTCACCATTATTTGTAACAGTCTCATACGCTTTATGTAACATCACATTTGATATTACCCTTATTCGGCGTCGAGTTAGATTTGCAACATAAGTATCACTTCCCTTGTTAATCGACGTAGTCAGAAGCCGACAAGAGCTCATATTCACAAAACATCTCAAAATTACCTTTTGAAATTAAATATTTCGGGATCTTTCTTTTGTTTCCATCAACGATTCTTTCAAGAAATATTGAATAAGGATCAGGGATTAAAAATTTTCAAATCTTCCATTTCCTTTAAAGGAAGTATCTCTGAGGAACCGTTGAAAATTTTTTCAGATTTGAGAAATGCTTCAATTCTATTTCAAGAGTAGAAAGGGCTCCTTGTATTCGATTGTAAACTTTAAAGTAAATTTTTTCTTCCCTTCCGCTATTACTTCTTCTGACAAAAATATTAATGTTGTTTGAAGCATCATAAGCACGATAATGTCAAATGAGGAGAAATTTTGAAATGTGTACAGAAAATGGGGACTGGTAGATCCAACTCATTAATAAATATGTTGAAATGGCAGTCCCACTGCATGACTAGTGTGTATGCTGTCTACCTATATCTTCATAGTTCTCGATTGCCCAACGTATATGGTCACGTTTCTGCTGCAAGGTTCCCGATATTTCCGGGTATCAATGAGATAACGTTTGAGTCTTTTCCAATAAATAAATAAATAAATAAATAAAATAAAAGTAACAAATATTCGATGTTTAAATTCTCGTGAAAGAAATTGTTATGCAGTGCATGTGCACCAGTTAGCATACCAAAATATCAGCCTAACTACGATATGGTCTAAATTTTAATTAAATTCAAAACATATTCATCTGAACGTGTTTTTGAAAGAGCAGAACTATGGTAATCGATTTTATTTAGCCAAGACGTGTTTATTTAATAAAATGATTTTACAACAACAAAACTAAAAATCAACAAACACAAATTGATTTTCTTATCAATTTCATCATTTGCATGTTAGTCCTTTCAAGTGAGGCGACTGTGGTCTCATAAGCTTTGCGGTTGAATTCCTTAACAGGTGACTGCATCAAAACTATTTTAGACATAATAACGAATGAATTTATATAGGCCCATTGACCACCACTCCATATACATGTGTTCTACCCCTAAGTACTAACCATCATATGTCAGCAGTGTTTACCAATAAGAATAATTAATTGTACACAGCTTATATACTTAAACAACTGCTGATAGTTAGAGTTGAATTATATAGTTGAATTATATAGTAACATATATTATTAGTGTCGAAAATAGTAATAGTGGAATTTTATGAAATTTGTTTGGTAAATTCATCGTCCTGAACACTACTGAGCTTAAAAATTTGATTAACAAACTGTAAGAAATATAAAAATGAATATGTAAATAAAGTAGGAGGCAGTTAAGTCCTATCCCATAGGTCATTCTTAATGACTCAATTAAAGTCGGAAAAGAGAAGTTACATGCAAACTTCACACGGTCCCTTCAGTGCGGCCGTGAATCACTGAACTACAATAAACCTAGCTTAAACAGATACGAGCGATAAAATGCTGAAAGTACTTCGAGTATCAATGTCAAATTTATTTTAGAATAAAGATAAAGTCCATAAATTGTCTTGAGTAAAATGTTTCATACGTGGTCGCTCAGCCCAATTAATTTGAAGCGAGACATTCACCATTTTATTCCATTAAATTATATCTATTCACACAGCTGACATTTAATTCAGTGTAGGTCAAAATACTATTAATGAAAGCAAGATGATACGCAATATATGTTTTTATTCTAAATTAATTTTTATTCCAGCCCTTTTAGAAGAAAATGCGGGGGTTATTTGACATTATTCATACGTGCATGCGATTGTGTGATAGTGCGTGCGTTCCAAACATCGCACAACCCATTGGATAACGTTCAAGACAGAGACTGGAAACTTCAGGGCGAAATTGGAGGTTTTCTGTAAATATCAACAACGATTATAGTAATTTTGTTAATCTCTTGAAAGTGGATCAGGGAGAGTTGGGATATATATATATATATATATATATATATATATATATATATATATATATATATATATATATATATATATATATATATATATATATATAATCACACTACAGTCGTAAATGCAACTTCTGCCTGTAGATCACCTCCAATTTTTGCCTAAACTAACCTTTTAGATGACATGTATTTTATCATAGTATTCTTTGTAGCAAAAGCACTAAGGATACTCCCATTTAAATTAAAGTAAATATTGTTTTGAAGTTGGAAACAAAAATAACTACGCATAGCAAAAATTGGATTTAAAGACCTATTTGTACTTTCAGTTCAAAGTAAAAACTTAGTCCCATTTTTGCAGGTCGTAGTAAATATCTCACCTGCACCTTCTACAGAGATTACACGAGTTCTCCCTCCACCGGATATACTGGCGGCTATATAGTGCCTACCATGCTCTGAGAAATGGCATTATACCCCAAAACAACAACAACAGAGCCTACATGTTGCACTAAACATCTTACCCGCACCTATACACAGACGACGGGTTATAGCTTATATCTCACCTGCACCAATAGATAGACTACAGGTCTTAGTAAACGTCTCGGCTGTACCTGTATATAGACTAATGGTTATAGCAAACATCTTACCTGCACCTATGCAAGACTGCATGTTATATTAAACATTTCACCTGCACCTTAATCAGAGACTGCATGTTGTACTAAACATCTCAACTGCACCTGTACATAGACTACATGTCATAGTAAAGATCTCAACGATGGAAATTTTAGTAAACGTATCCACTTTGATCTCATTCGGGACAGGGAGCAAGACAAACCCAATTGATATATTGTGGACCCGGCATTTGAGTCACGCAAAATATTTGATGGCGAATTCCTAGCTTTAAAAAAAAACAAGAAATCGAAGCTAAAGTTGGCAAAACCAATCTATGCAGGCGATAACATAAACATCTTAAACACGGATACTATAACAAGCGCATCCACTTCAGCACAGAACGTACATAAATACGTTGAAGCTCATCTGTGACACTCACTCAGTCTTTGGAAGTTAACGGCTCATCTTCCTTGTATCCACTTGCAACATCTATGATAGTTAACGCGTACTTGTGTGTATGTCTCCAAGTACCAGATCTTTGTGGAAGAAAGAATAGATAAGAATGATGAACTTCGTTTTGGGGTGTCCTCATATCACACCATCCACGGGAAATCTTCTTTGGTGCGGGTAGGTAAATTTGCAACAACGCTTATTTGGCCAATCATGATCGAGTAATCCCATAGGTGATTTCTGCCGCGCTTGCTAACGTTTCAGCGGCTGCTTCACCTTTCCAATAACCACGAGGACTGTAGTATGTTCCGGACAAAGTCCGCTCGGAAGCAACGCTTTTCTGTCTCAATGATGGGAATACGGCGACAACCTGGTCCGATTAGGAGTGCAGCATCATAATTAGCACAAATGCAAAAACACGTAGAAGGGTTAGAAGGGAAAGTTGACGAGACATGTTCGCGTGCTCCACAAGAATAACCACCCGAATACATATCACAGCTAACCAAACCAGTTCAAAAATTTAATCAAACAGCACGGCAGATAATCTTTAACAATGCCTTAGGGTTTGCCACTCAAGCACCTAATTCCAAAGAATTATATATATATATATATATAAAAAGACTTTCTGGCCACACTGGAATATTTTTTCCAATTCATTTAATAAAGAGTTATAATCAATCTAGGGGATTAGATATAAGCGAAAAACGTCAAAAATAGGATGTACCTTTCCGGGAAGAAGCACATCTCTCCCTATTGAAAGTGGATGAACCACTTCATTGGGAAAAAAGGCTTGGCGGGCGTCCACGCAAACGTAGGGAAACAACAGATTCTATGACAACCAAAGGACCAACAACAGTTGATTGGAAACATTTGTAGGATCAATTCTTGCGGACTACAATGCACCATAAGTTATCAATGATGCCGCATCTTTTTGTCAGCGATTGCTCACCAACGATATCATGGACCAGGGATGTTTCTTTTGGTGATGCAGGAACTATTGAAGACATCGGTAATGTATATTAATACACCGATGATGAGCTCTGAAGTAATTTCCGTTGAAACATTTCGTATCTTTCACGAAACCTATGTTGAGATGTAGTGTGTTGTTGTAAATATAACCCTGAGAGTAACCTCGATGTGACTTTCTCCACACCAATCACTGCGGACAAATCACGCGCACTTGAAATTGAAGTAGCATGTATTACAGTTGGTCTAATATCCGATCACGACCGTTCGGTGGTCTTCCCTTGAAAAACTCGCTTGTGTGTTCGATGGATGATGGTGTAACCTGGCAAGAAGTTGAGCTTCCATCGGGCGCATACGACATGGAATCGATGAATGAAAAGGTTCAACGAAGAATGTTGCTCAAGGCAGGCAAAGACTCTACAACATTCAAAACGCCAGCATAAGTCCACACTCAAACTCTATCATTTCGATCAAATCTGCACCACTGACATCACATGATCGTCAAAAAACCAACAAAAAAACCAACAAACCCAAAACAATTCTCTGTTGGCCTCAAGACATTAATGAAATTCTCCAGGATAAACGAATCTTACGCCCAGGACCTGGAGGGTCTGAATACCATATCGCACCAGACACTGTCAGGATTACCTCATTGTTTCAGATGAATATACCCTGTGATGCCATCAGCGGCAGTTACGTAATCGAAAGTTAAAAACTGTTGACGAAATGGGCAAAGACCTTATCATAAAAGGGAATCGAAATCAACTGATGCAATAGTCAATCGATGATAATGATGCTACAACGAACAAATATATGGAACTAAAGATCACTGAGGTGTCCTCACCACCAAGTGTACTAACTTCATGGAGCCAAATTCAAGGAATATTAATCAAAGATGGAGACAAAAACAATAGCTTATCAACCTCAGCAAATGGTTTACTTATTTTTCATTCATGATTCTCTTCCAGAATGGTTTTGATAAACATAAACCTCACATCTTAAAGGTGCGCGAGTCTGGATCATTCTTGTTTATCTTAACTGGAATTAAAGACTGGTGGGGTGGAATGATAGTACTAAAAATGACCGGTGGTATTTTGTTTTGATGTCACCAGTTTCACGTATTGACAGACCGGACACTGCAGATGAAGAACGTATAACACTTGCAGTTATCGTTTGTTGTCCAAGATGAAATTCAGTTCCAAGAATTCAGCATTTATCTGGACGCGTACTTAACTGTCTTTTGACGTTTGTATTGAAGATTAGATTCATCATTACATATAAGTAATTGATTTTTACCGCGTCAATGAGGTTGCAGAATTTGCCGATGGGGTTTTAGATAGGTTGACCAGTGGTGGCAACATTGATCGTGATTTTATTTCACTTGTTGAAGCATATTTGCGTGGAATCGGAGTTAGTAAACCCTCGAATACACTGAAATATTATTCTAGCTTGATGCCAGCTTTGAATCAATACATTAGCGTCGTGATGACACCCGGTCGCTAACTGTACAGCCAGGGATAAAAACAGTTAGGGATTTTCTCTACAACGATGAAGTAATATTTACGGACAAATCCACCTCGGTTGCATTTACAGTTAATTATGTTGCACGAACATTGTCTAAGTCAAGAACCTACAACTTTTGATTGTTATTAAACAAGGACACTCCGTTTAACAGTTTTTGGGCGGAGACTAACACAATCGTTTCAGACACAAGCCAAGGGCGCAATCAATATGATTCTATTTGAATGTTGTGGTCCCAGAAAGCACACCTGCTGCAGATATGAATATTCCCTAGGAAGATAGTTTCTTTGATTGTGAGGCAGTTTCATCAGTAAAAAAAGGGTCATAGGTTAGAAGTGCGTGTGCGTGTTGAACCTGAGGAAGGCAAGATTGTCGAGCAATCATACTAAGCGATCGCAGTATTAATAGAAGAAGTATAGAAGACACTCATTGTTACCGACGTGAGAAAATAATCGAAGCGGAGCAAGAAATGCAAAGATGAAATTACTAAAAGAACCCAGTTGATCTTGAAATATAAACGCACGTGTTTGGTTGCATATGCTGTTTGCGGAATTACCCCTGCGACCACCGTTGGTCTTGGTGTTCATCATCATCATCATCATCATCATCATCATCATCATCATCATCATCATCATCATCATCATCATCAATCCCTTAACCCAAGAGGTCGTTGGGGCACCACAGTTGACTTTACAACCAATTCTCTCCATCTTTCCCTGTTCTCTACTGCCCTTTGGGAATCTCCAAATCCTATGCCTGTCCACTCCTTAATGTTGTCTTCCCACCTCTTTTTCCGCCTGCTTCTTCTTCTGCACCCTCACACTGTGCCTTGCAAGATTGTTTTTGCCAGTCTAAATGATCTTGAGACATGATCGTACCACTTCAGTTTGCGCTCTTTTACGGTGGTCAAGAGGTCTTCATAGGATCCGATGGCTCGTTGGATCCTGTTGAGGACTTCTTTGTTGGTTACATGGTCAATGTATGAGATGCCCAAGATCTTGCGATAGCATCTCATTTCCAACGTTTGAATCCTTCTTTGCAGATCTGATGTGAGCGTCCATGTTTCACAAGCATACAGAAAGACAGATACGACAATCGAGCGCATCAGCCATATTATGGCACAAAAACAATGTTGGTATCTTTCCATATATTGGTCTCAACCTTGTTATTGTTGCAGTTGTCTGGGCAATCCTGCAAAGTAGTTCTGGTTTGGAGCCCTCATCTGTGATAATTGATCCCAAGTACTTAAAGCTCGTGACTCTTTCCGGCTTCTCTCCATTGACCTTTATTTCTGCACTGATACCATTGGTGTTGTTTGTCATCAGTTTGGTTTTTTTGTCGCTAATCTCCATACCGTATGCTGTGGAGGGTGTGTCGAGGTGTTCAACCAAGTCAGCCAGTTCTTTTTCATCTCCTGCTAAACCGTCAATATCATCTGCGAAGCGAAGGTTTGCAATTGTTCTTCCCCCGATGCTGACAGTGCCCTTGTGGTCATGCAAGGCATCCTCCATGATCCTTTCCAGGAAAATGTTGAAGAGTGTAGGTGACAGTATACATCCCTGTCTGACTCCAACTGGTGTTCGAAACCAATTTCCTCTGCTGCCATTGATGAGGACAGCACTGGTGGTGATGCTGTACTTCCTCATAGTTGCCCATAAGGCTGCATGCCATACCCTATCAAAGGCCTTTTTGAAATCTATAAAGACGTGGTATAGATTCTGCTGGTGCTGAAGGTATTTCTCGCAAAGGAGTCTGAGATTGAAGATTTGTTCTGTGGTGCTCCTTCCTGCTCGGAAACCTGCTTGCTCTTCAGCAATAATTTTCTCTGCTTGATGCTTTAGTCTGTTGAGAATTATCTTTAGCATGACTTTGCACGGGTGACTGATCAAACGGATGGTTCTGTCGTTTTGTAAGTTTCCTTTCTTGGGGGAGCACGATGACCAAGGATTGAGTCCATGTGGTGGGCCATTTTCCTGTCTGTCATATCTTGTTGCAGATTGTTGTTAGGACTGTGACTATCTCTTCTCCTCCTGCTTGAGTGACCTCTGCTGGTATGTTGTCAATGCCGGCCGACTTTCCTTTCTTTAGTGACCTAACTGCAATTTATACTTCTTCACGAAGAATGGCGTGGTCATCAATATCTTCTGCCTGAGAGCAATTTAGTACTGCTGGATCTCCTTTGGTCTCATGATTGTGCAATTATGAGCAGTATTCTGTCCATCGCTTGAGGATCTCTTGATCTTCTGTGAGGCATTTTCCTGATTTGTCTTGGATTGTGGTAGTTTTCCCTTGTTTATGAGTTGTGAGATCTTTCACCAGCTGATATGCTATTTTGCTGTCATTTCTATTCCGACTGTCTTCGATTTTGCAGCATTGTCTTTCTATCCAGGATTCCTTTGCCTTTTTCATGCTTTTCCTGATCATATTGTTTATCTCTCTGTATTTTCTAGCTCCTTCCTTATCATTTTTTCCCTATTTCAGTTCTCTTCTTTTGTCGCATAGGTCAAGGACGCCTGTCGTGACCCAAGGTTTCTTTGTTCGACGATATTTGCCAATGATCTCGCTAGCTGTGCTAGTCACAGCTGTGTTGAATGTGGTTGTTAAGGACTCTAGGTCGGTGTCTTGGCTGTCCAGGGTTATCAAAGTTGCAAATTTACCACCTATCATTGCCTGGAAGGCTTCTGTGACTTTTGGATCTTTCAATTTTTCAAGGTCAAATCTGCTTCTTGGTTGGTTAGGAGTTTTGATCATTTTCAGGTGGAGGTGAAACGTTGTCATTAATAAATCATGGTCACATCCAATATCTGCTCCTGGAAAACTTCGTGTTCTGGCGATATTCAGCCCTATGCAGAATCTTTTTTTCACCAAGATGTAGTCAGTCTGGATGTGATGTTGTCCATCTGGACTGTGCAAGGTCCATCTTCTACATGCATTCTGAGGACCGAATGTGTTGCTTAGTACAAGATTGTTGTAGGCAGTAAATTCCAAGAGCCTGAGTCCTCTTTCATTTGTTTCTGCATTGCAGAAGGGTCCACAGGTGCCTTGCCAGTTTGTCTGTGAATCTTGGTCTTGGTGTTAGTGTCCTGGTATTGTTGGAATTTAGGCCACAACAAGCATTATAGGCACAGTAGTAGGATTTGTTTTCTCAGCTATATCGATTGTAACCGGTGTTACTGGCGGAGCTGGTAAATTATTTCATTAGGGCTGCATTCAAAGAGTAGTCTCTTCATTAATAATTAATTAATAATTCTACTCAGTGGCTATTGAGGATAAAACGATTAGCATGGCTTAGTTTGATGCTGCTGGAAATGGGAAAGCATCGGCAACTTTGTGCACAGATAGAGAACCGGATCCAAAACAGTTATTGTCAATCGAGTAGCGACCAACATCGATAAAGAACCAAAGGGTGTAGTAATCGTTCTCCCAAAACAAATTAATAATTGTATTTCCAAACCTGTAAATAACAGTTGCATAGTTTTACGCTAACCGATTTTGTTACGCAGAAGCTTTCACGCTAGCATTAGAGCTATTTTTGCTGCCCCTTACCGCATAGACTCACGTATGACAAAGCGGTAAGGTAGTATAATCATGTTATATATTAGTTTACGAAATCCAAAATCAGCAATAATGATACTACTCTAGACAATGCAATTTCATTTCTGTATTTCAAGGACGGGCAATGTTAGTTCACTTTGTGCTGTTTCTGATACATTTCCCCAGAACTCTGAAGCAGTCACTTTCATCTTGAGTCAGCGCTTGGTTTCCCTATTTGTAATTGAAAAAAAATAAACATCAATCCAAGTAGATCAAAAACATGTAACAACATGTTATTATTCTCTAAATTGTGAGTGTTGTAGAGCAAACAATTTGGCTCCATCCCGTCTCCAAGTTCAACGGTGCTCACAACTCCGTACAGAAGCCGAACTCGCATTTGTTGTAAAGCATATGTGTCAGAATGTATATAACTGGTTAATTTCAAATAACATGACCCAAGACAAAATTGCATGTATATCTCACGTAACGTGAACCATAACCTGAAATGTGAAAATCCTACTGTTATCCGGAAGAGACCAGTTATTATAATCCGGGGTGGCAACTTACTTAAGTCACTGCATCGTGCGCCGACGTCAGCGACTGCTTCTTTCGATTAATGCGTTACAGTAACATATATTTCTCGGGTTAAGGTATTAAGCAGTAAGTCATTCATCTCTTTTTGTTTCCAAATTAATGCATGTAAATATAAAGCCAGAATTCTCATTCATGGGGGGGAGGGGAATTTGGGATTTTCACCTCTTTGACAACAATTAATGATTATATATTATTTGTATATTGTTAAGCAATGCAGTAATGGGAAGCTGTTAACTTTAACTATACTCTCGCGAATGAATTGCCTGAAACGTAATACATTGTGTTATGCTGTCATTTTTAAATGTACTGTTTAAACTTCAAACCCCAAATGTAATATACTCCCGTAAATGTGACAATACTACAGGGATAAATAGTGATTCTGGAATAGGATCCCCATTTAGTCTAATAGTAAAGGGTGCTTATAGTATTTTCGTGCTCCTAGAATGCGAAAAATACATCAAATGCACCTTATAAACTGTGGCACTTATAGCTTTTATAAGTGCTTATAATGCAAACAAAAAACATCACGCACACCTTATAGTGTACGAAGAGGTTTCAACTCATGTTTTTTGTGTGTTTTAGAGTACCCTGGATGATTATATTTTAGTACGTGTGCCTGACGGTACTTATAGTGTCTTCGGTGACCTGGAATTGATATGATTTTCGAACATGTGTTTTAGTGGATTGCAGATGAACACGACCTGTACTTCATGACACTGATAATGTTTTAGGCACAAAGCTAAAGAGATGACGCTCATGCTTTTGAACATTGCTGAAGAATGTGGTTCATGACTCATCGTTCAGTAACCAGGTTGGCATATTTCCTTGTTACAGATGAAGCTTTGAAGATCTGTTTGATTTCCATGTTACAGAATTAACAATGTATGCAAATAAATTGAATTTACTAAATATTTTCAATATCTTTGTTGGGAACAATGAGTTAAATTACGACCCAGAACCGTTCTATATGACAAACGGCTGTTTCTTTTTTGTATTCAGGATTTAATATTTGTTCAATTCTAAATATTTGTTGTTTTGTCTTTTGTAATTTTTGTAATAAAACGTTCTTTCAATTCTTTCGTCTTTTAAAACCTTCATTGTAAACACAACTGGCTTTGCATACAAACTATTTATTATTTAAAAAATTATTCACTTCAGTTTAAGGTATATCCATTATAAAATGATGATTGGTTTCGCAAAATTCTTATCGCATCACTTGTTTCATATTTAGGTTTTCCTCTTCTTTCAAAAGCAGAATCATCATGCTTATTCATATAAACACATTTTTTCGTTTTCATTTTTATTAGTCTTTTTAGGCGTCATTTTTATGATACTGTGCTTGGTGTTGCTATATTTATCTATTATTTATTGCAAGATTTTCCATAGTATATTGTTAATTGTTCTGTTAAATCTTTCAACAACAGCAACTTTGCCTTTTTTTTAAGTGTGGTATTTCAATAGTTTTCATTCAGCCTTTTCTATAAAAAAAGTGATTACATAATTCATTACTCTGTTCAACCCATAATATCTCAAGTTTCCTTGTGCTTACAGTTGTTTTAAATGCATTGCTTTTATCATTCACAGTTTTATTATTATTGAGTGGTATGTTCCATGCTTATTTACCGAGTGTGCCAGGAACGTATAGCAAATATTTATAAACTTTATACAAGTTACTATTATTTTCATAGCAGCTAGATCAGTCGGCCGAATAATATCTATCTTAGCAGTTATAACACGGTGTTGCTGGAACATCCTGGTGATTGCTTTATGCAACTCCTACACAGGTGAATAGTCCATTTCTGTTTGCTCAACACCTTATTCATTTTCTGATTTTTTTTTTTTGTTGAGCCCCAATATGTGCTTGAATCGTATTACAGTTTCGACGACAGTCTTATCAATGTTATCTACGATTGTTTTTCCAACATGCTGATTGGACAACATCTAACTATCTCACAGATTTTTTGCCGGGAGGGTTTCATAGCAACAATGAATAACTCAATTCGAATTCAGTGTATGAAACCTTTTATTATTATATGAAATACAATTATTTCTTCCTGCCACATTTTTCCCTGGCGCTGGATCCAGCTGCAGTTTTCTGGATTGATCCAGTTATAACCTATTCCACTGTATGCAATGTCTTTTAAATAAAGGATTTTACAAACGGCCAAATAGCACTAATAAAACCTCCTTTATCGCTAGCTGAATTTTTGGCTTGTAGAGAAAATCATGTTGCATTCTTTGTGCTATATGGAATTTAAAAAGGTGTTGACCAGTCATAAATACCCCATCCTCGCCTCCATAATATTGTTTGAATGTTATTTTTATTGCTTGGTTCTAAGATCAGCTCTGACAATAACATATTTTTGATGTGGTGTTAGGTTCGAATCTGTTCCTTTTATCATGATCTTATAGTATATCTTTATAACAGTCATCTTATAATTATCTGCATTCAATAGCATCTGCCTATCAGTAAACACAATATTCGCAATGTGCTCCAAAAGTACTATCAGACTGAAGGTTTCCTCCAAGTTTCCGTGTAATTTCAATATCAGATGGAGAATATTTCAACTGCTTACTGTGCTGACTTACATGAAAATGAAAAACTGTATCATTTGTTATCTTACTCCGTGTGGATAAACCTAATTTGTAATCAAGAGCTTTTATGCCAGCATTAAATGCATTCCTGAAAATAAAATTTCCAACTGTCACCAAAGGCATCAGTGTCTTGAAGTCTACTCTACTAGCGCCAGCGGTGTTTGTATTCGGAAACCAAAAAACATGTTTGTAGCCGATAATATATTAGACTCATTTAAGACTAAATTTAATGCTGTTAAGATTCATGGAAAATGCAGTCAAACACCTTCTAAAATTTGGTCTTCTAACCAAACTGCATTGAATAAATAAACTCCAACTATTTTAAACTAATGATACTGCAACATTAGCATCTAAATCGTCGTCATTATCGCCACGTATCAAATTATCGTGTATTTCTAAACATGTATTGCGTGGCAAAAGATGCACTTCTTGGTCTCTCTTTCGAGAATATGTCTTCGCTCCTTATCCATTTTCAAGTTTATAGGAAGGTATTCGATATTCTCAAATTTGCGTGTTTTATCGTTCTTTATATTATCAGCAATAAATCTAAATGTGGTGAAACTATCTGCGCTATTATACATATTATAATTATAAAAGTTATAATTTTTCCATTGCACTTCCAGCCATTAGATTAGATAGAGGATTCTTTGAATTTTGACTTAATATTTTAGATGTATCTTCTAAGTCTAAGTCTTCTTTGCATTATAATTTCCATTAGTTAATTCTTTTATAGTTTCTTTTATCCCTGTTGTTGTTTTTCATCTTTTTAATAATTTACCCCATAATATTAAACTCTGAAAATTTGCATTGCTGTTCAACTTGACTTGCTGCTCCTGCCAATGCTTTTATTTAAATTTTTGATGTTTCGTTTTAGGTAACTTATTTAAAATTATTATACTACCAGTTAAAGACCTGATTATTTCCATCAAACACATTGCAAAATATGTCACTGTCAATAATTGTTAATTCTGCGATATCATTAAGAACATCTTGTATATATTAAATATAATACAGTTGATCTTTTGTCGAAACATTCTACAATACTCTTTCGCCATTTACACCAACCACTTTGCAAGACTGACTTGTAATCCGCAAAGAAATATCTGACAACTGGTTCATTAGAATAATTGGCACCTATATTGACGTATTCCTCGTAAACTCAACAAACTGCATGCAGTGCAAATTTAGTGTAAACGAATAAAGCTCATCAGCATTGTTCTATTTCATATACCTATTTGTTGCTAAACTGCAATGTATTGACAATGTGTTAACTTATGCAATGTCTACTGTAATATTGCCTTCATTCCCACCATCTGTATTATTCTTGAATCAAACTGTAATATTTTTCATGTGCTGGACTGAATTGTAAAACTAATTTTATGATTGTTAATATATTTTACTCCATAATATATAAAAATATAGTTTAGTTGCAATATATACCATTTTTTTTGGTGGTTGATATGTTGTATACATTCATTGGAATCATATTCTGTTTCCAACCTTGTACCATTTTTTTCGTTTGGCCCCCAGAACCTGATCTAGTCCCATTTGCTCTCTTTCACATACTGTTCTTTTTCCGGCTTCCCTCTTTCGTTTAAGTTGTTTAGTTAGCGGGTCCCAAGTCAGTGTCCTCGCATCTAATTGATCCTGTATCATTTTATTGTATATTCGTAATGCTGTTTTTTTTCACATTTAGGAAGAAGCAGACAGTTTTTCAGTAGATTTATTATTAATAAGATTTGCTGTAACAAAATTAAAATAAATATGTTGTTCTGGTATAGAATAAAAATCTTCTTTGCTTTGCTCTCTCCTATGCCACCATCTGAGTTGCTTGCTCTTATGTAAGTGTTGAGTCTTATAATGGTTGTAACAATTGTGGACGCACAGGGAGTATGAATCAGTTTGTTCGCTGCCTCTTTGTGTTATTTCTTTAACAATATTGTGATTGGCCTAACAATTATCATAATTGGTACAGCTACTGGTTCTGCATTTCCCCACTAAAACTCTTGTTTGCCTAAACCTTTCTTTAAAAAATATTTGATTTTTGTCATGTTTCAAACCAGTTTAAATGGCCTCTTTGTGTTTTGGCATACTAGTAATCTTTATTGCCCTCATTACCTATAGTTATAAATTATATAATATTTTACTGCAATATAATCTGAAATAATGCGAAATAGCATTATATTGGTCAGCAAATGTAAACAACTTTGCAGTGTATTTCAGCGGTGTTTATGATTGCTTCATGAAATTATAAAATTATAAAATTATCAAATTATAAATCAGATTTTGTGTTGCACCTTTGCATATGTAGAAGATGATGACAATATCATCGGAAAAATGATCATCTGAAATTTTGATGCCACGCTTTATTATGCAAGCCAAGACATTTGGTGTTTCGACGGAATATTTTGGCACATTATCATAAAACTAAGTTTAGCTCTATACTCTTAAAATTATTATTACGATTCAAAATAAAGTATTCTTTAATTAGATTCATTCAAGTATTATGAATGTTTATAACAATAAACACGATTATTTTATTTGTGTAGTCGCCAAATTGTTCTACAGGAACATCGTTTTGCAGCAGTAATATAGTTGAAAGTTTTTAGTCTTTTTCTTTTCTGTGGTAACATATAGTTCTTTAAGTATGACATACTATTCCCGATATTCTTCATGGTATACAACGTAAGTTCATCATAATTATGATATTTAAGTTATAAGTTAATTAAACAGTGTGTTTTCCTCCTTCTGTGGCCTCGAAGGATATAGTAATTACTCTCAGGCAACATCAAATAGTATTTGTCCATTATTGCTTTTATTATCAACGCCAAAATGTATTTTTTCATTATATAAATTATGTACACGAAATCATTCAGTGTTGATTTTCATAACCATTTAGTTTGTAACACTTAAGATACCTTTCCAATGGTTCCACGCTGTCACGGAATTGTATGAATCCCTCTATTTATTAAAAACATATACTCGGGTTTCGTTTTTTGTGTACAACGATACCCGAGGGTGATTTTTGTATATTGTACAATATTTCCAAATAGTGAGTTCGGTTCATCCCTGCCGCACTTGCGAAGTGCTCTTGATGGGAAACCCCGATTTACATCTACCACGACTACATCGTCTGCATATAAATGCCTCAATGTAAAGTGACATCTTCACATTACGGAACGTCTTGTAGGTAAGCAGTTTACTTAGGGACTTGCACATCTTCAGCTGTAGAGGTATGTAATTTATTAATTTCTTGTGTATATTATTTCTTTAGTATATTGTAGGTTACAGCTATTCTACCACAATGTTTATTTTTGTACATTTTCTATGTAGCTTTGGCTTGCGTGGTATAATGCAATATTTTCTATTCTTGTTTGTGACTTAGCAAGAGATTTACATTAGCAAGATACAGTTGCATTTTCTTAAGAACCGTTTAGTACCATATGAATCTTAACGGACACGGGTTCACTTCTGAACCTGTTTATTGTTTTGTAATATTGTACCGATAATGTGATTTGTATAACTTACCATATATAACGTCATTACCTTTTATCCTAAATGCAGTGTCATGAATAGTACACGGTGTTAGATGTATTTTCAGCTGACTGGAGTGATCCATGGTGATCGTGGTCGACGTGGTGCCAGCTGTGGAGCTGACTATGGAAGTTGACCATGACGGCCGTGGGGCTGGGCCATGGCGGCCGTGGAGCCGAGTGAAGTGTTGCTGGTCGAGTAGCAGGGGATTGAACGTTGCTGACCGTATTGAAGGGAGCTGAGTGCTTGATTGACCAAGGAATTGAATGGTGGTCGGTGACTACCTATAATGATGCTCGCTTGATTGACCGGTGTGACTGGTAGCCAAGTGTGATATTGACGGGAGTGTTTTGTGTTACTCCACGCATGTAATATTTTGGCCGTGGGCTAATTTTAGGGTTTTGTTTACCCATTGTTTTGGGAGTGTATTAAGATATGTTTGTATGATATCTGTCCAATCGATTCATCATTTTACTATTTGAGTAAAAAAATATCTCATTTTTCACTAGTTGAGTGAATACATCATTTTTACTATTGAGTAAAACACCCATTCTTTTCATCGTGTGAAATTACTGTGAATTGTTCACCTTTGTCCTTGTACTGTGTAAGGTCATTTATTTGTATTTATATTTGTTGCATTTTTAGGTTCGTGCGGTTTATGTTAATTTGTCCAATATTTGGATCTCTACACGCACGTATTAATCAATGTTCTTTCTCATTCAAGTCATACATCAATAAACATTGTATTTGTATCACCATCAAGTGTTCTGTTGTGAATTCGAAATCCCAACTCGGTTATCTTGTTACACACGCAATGTTCTGCAGATTTAGAATCTTTGATTTTATCAAAAATATACTTTGATGGCGTCTTTGCTATTAAAATAATGATTTGATTTTACATAGATGAGTAATTGTCTCATAAGCCTGTAATTAAATTTAAGCTCTGTTGTTTTTTTCCACGTCAAACTTCAGACTAGAAATTATTCCAGTAGCAACAGCCGGGAAAATGGCTATTGCTCTCAGAAAAACTGGGACAATGGGTATTCCGCATTCCCTGATCATGGATAATATAAGCATAACCGTTTACTGTAAATTACCTTTTTAATCTGTAACTTAAACGATAAGCAGAGCATAAAGCGTATCAAATAATCACAGCTGATATACATATGTGATATTATCTAACAGTTTTCTATTCTTTAAAAGTAAATTCCAAAACTATATATTGATCTTTTAAAAAGACATCAAATTCAAATTTAGCATTAGTTCAGATTTTAATTTTACTGGTTTAACTGTTACTTATTAAAGAAGATTCTTGTAAAACCGTCCAAACATTTATTTAGTAGTGTTGCCAAACTTTGATATCTCTTCCGTGGTAATGAGTCAATACATCCAGAAAATTTAATTTGCGGAATAAATTTCTGGCCTTTCTGATAAAAAAAACTGTATTGTATATTTCCCAGGCAATAATTGAATATTTGAATATCCCTGGTCCAGGTTTTGAACAACAGGATGTCATCCGCAACTTGGTATCATCATTCTTTAGAACATCTGGCCCAGATCTGGTTACTACTTCTGCCGCATAAAATTATATTTTGAAAACCTTTCAAAACTGAAAAAAAGATGGCGCCAATGTTTTTATTTCCTGTTTACATTTTATTTTTACATCAATGTAATTTTTGTTGTCTTTGCGATCAAAATATACCCAATCATCAACTAATAAAATAAGATATAATGCTATTAAATTTCATATTTGAATTAATTCATATGGTTACATTCTGGTAGTTGAATTTCAGCATAATCACTCCCTTTATGCAAAATAACTAAGGATCTAATTTTAACCAGTTAAAACATATTTTCGATACTCAAACCACATTCCCTCTAACACGAACTCGAACGACTGTGTTTACAATAGCCTTTATATCTTTGGTTAAATACAGCAGTCTTCTCACCTACTTTGAATTATAATATTTAATGAATCTTCCTTCAAACTTTGAGATTGTAATACCAACTACAGCTATCTGAGTTGGACTTTTGTGTATAGCATTACAAGTTTTATCTGTAGCCAGTGCCAATTCTATTTAATTTTCATCGCTGGCAATGTTGGCTATTTTCTCATCAGCAATTTTTTTATTTTCCAGGTCAACATCAATAGGCTTATAACTTTAAGTGACCTTACATCCTTCCATATTTAATAAACTCGACACTGAATCTCCATTTTCCACAAAAGAAGTTTGTGTTGCATGAGTGCTATCCACAGTGGCTGCATCAAGAGATGGTGCATGATTCGGGATAATTAACAGTTCTTGTCTTTCTTGGCCTCATATTGACATTTGATGTGATTTCCAAAGTCCCAAATTGGATTCCAATGCAGCCATTCTCATATCGCCAACCCATCGCAAGACTGGATTGTAATAGGTGTTTGCTCTTCATCTTGGTAAATAAGATTTTGATCGTATTCAAGCTTTATCACAAACCTCAATATCAGAGTAAAGTTTATCTCTCCCACCATTGTATACCTGCTATTTAAGAAATAAATATCATTTAATTTTTGTACTTGATCATCTATTGCACTTTCAATAAAACTTGTTATAAGCGTATTAACATTATTATCTATGTACTCTTTAATAACCCAGTACTCACAGCCGCTAGATTGCCCTAATTTTATAATCACATTTTTATTCATATTTAGATCTTGTAACATTTCAGGTGATTCCGACTGTAACTTATTCCCTTGATTATTGTAGTCATCTAATTCATTTTTAATATTTATAATTTTATTTCCTGTGTAAATTTACTAGTATTAATTCAACTCAACAACACTGTCATTATCTGCTAGTGTTCCAAAATTTGCAAAGATCATTATTAGATATAATATACAATATGTACATTGCTGATGTTGTAAACATCGAATACTTGATTTCTTTTATGTTATTCCACAAGGATTGGTCTTCATTCTTTATGTTCGTTTTGTTTTATTTTAGGCATTCCTTTTATAATGCTCGAAGACTTTCGAGAAAAAAACCTATAATCAAATTTAATTGTTCTCTTTTTATCCGGAAAATGCTTTTTTACCACATCAACCGCATTGTAAACACTTTTCAAATTTCTCTCTTGTTTTCTGGTTTAAAGTGATACCGTTTATAATTTTATAATCATCTAAAAAATTATTATATGATATTTATTATTGTATTTTTGTTGTGTCTTAATAATATAATTGCCCAGGGGTCGATAAACATATCATATTAAAGTCTTATATCCGTGATGAGAAGTACAATTTAAGAAAACATATACGCAATTCATATCTAACATATATTTTTATCGCAACAGAAGTAGTAATAGAAAACAAGGTTTCTATCTCAGAGACTTCCTGCCCCCTCCAAAACCCTTCTATGTTGACATTTTCTTCACCAGCCTTTATAAGCTCAAAATAAATGACTTTCATATGATAAGGCTTTTCTAACATATTTCTGACAAAATATGTTTTGTCGGGGTAAGGGGGTCTCTGATCTAGAAACACTTGTTTTCTATTACTACTATAACCATATTTTTTGATAATCTTTTTCATACCTGCTAACTCTCATTGGTAGAATATGTTAACATACTATCAATAATACGGAACTCTCGTATTAAATCGTCCATATCATAGTTTACGCCTCGCAAATAAGATCGTATCTGATCAAGTAATTTTTTATAAGTGAAATACTTGTTGTTTTACATGCATTTTTGGGGTCTCAAGTCGAGGCTCAATTTTCTTACACGCTGTCACAAGGGAAACACCAACACCAGGTATTATTAATAAAAACGGATTTAACGATGCGCCACTTGAGATTATACAAGAGCTTGTCATTATCAGTGGTAAATATGATATTACTCGAAGTATTCTACTGTAATACTTATAACATTGTTTTACACACCAGAGGTTTTTATGATAATATCTGTAATATTGTATTAGTGCGTCCACATCTTGTTTTGGAATTTCTTCTGAAATATGACTGAAATCGATGATCTGTTTTTTCATTATACAATATTCGTTTACAATTTTTATACAGTATTAAAAGTTCTAGTACGAACAATTGAATCAAGAAACTCACGGAACTTATTATTGTTAGGATCAGCTTTAAAATCTCTATACTTGTCATAAACATCTGACGAAGTATCCTTATATCGTTCATCTGTCAATACCTCATTTTTCTTTAACCAGCTGTAGGAGTCAAACGTGTATCTTACTGCAAGTTAATACAAATCTGTTTTATTTACTAAATTATCGTATTCTCTTTCTGTTTCATCAATAAACCTTAATACCAAGCTTATTTGATCCAACGTGAAATTTTTGAGGACAAGATATTGTCTGATGATTGCGTATGCGACAATGAAATTTTTTAGCATTAATTTTCGGAATATGTTTCTATCAATTATGAGAAAAACTATAACAGAAGCTACTTTTAACATTACATTTTCGTATGGTTTCGTGAGTATTTTCTCAACTTCATTGTAATAATTTCGTAATGAAAATTGTCTAGAGCGTTGGAGCGATGGAAGTGGAAAATCATCTTAATCGCTGATGTCGTAGTAAGAGTCAATATATTCTTCCAACCTTGCTGATTTGACTTCTTCAAAAAACTTTTCTCGCTCAACATCACTGAAATTATCGATTTCCTTGTTAAGATTTTTGATTATCTCTAGAGAGTTCTTAACAATAATCGGATCGAATTCTGGTTTTTCACGTATCATTGGTAGAATTGCGTTCGAGTACACTTTAATAATTAACGTTGTATCCTCTGTACTAGCAATTTTAACTAAGGTTTTCTTGTCGTGGTAGTACATACGAAGATACTTAAAAATTGCTCGTTTTGAAAAACTATCGCGTAACTTTTTGTTTCTTTTTAATTTTAATATTTTTGATTCCGCTAGTTTGTTGAGACTATCATGATTATCGTTTATTTGGTTTTTCTCCTGCGCTCTTCCACCATAAACTCGTGTTCTTATTAGATCTGATTGAATTATTGTATCGATATTTTCCTTGCTGAGCTCGAGCAATATTTTTTTAGAAGGGTTTCAACTTTTTTTGTTCTTCTAGACAATCATCAGGATGACAGTATTTGTTTATTATTTCAAAGTTTTCTATTGCTTCTATTAGTTGTGGTCCTCGCATATGCATAACTCGAACAAAATTAATTTCGCCTTCTGATAATTGGCTTGCTGGATCGCTTATCGATTTAAGTCTAATCCTTTTCATACTATTGATTTTATCAATAGTTTGTGATATAATGCCAACGTCTGATGTAACAAAATATATGTTGGGTTTAAAAATATCATCGTAAAATTCTCTTGCAACGGTTATGATTGCAGGTTCAGACATTATTTTACAACGTTAGATTAAATTTGATCATCGAGTGTGTATATTTGAAATGCTGTCAATCCTGGAAACAGACCTTCAGCATCAACAACATAAACTCGAAAATATAAGTACTTCTTAGCAGTATTCGCAGTTGGAATCGTAAAGTATTGTGTTGTTGAAATATACGTGTTCTCTGTGCAATACAATGTTATCCAGTTGATATCATCGTTTGATCCTTCCAATCGCCAATTATAAATTCGACCAGCACTAGAGAAATGAAATTGTCAAATAGCAACTGCAATAGGACATTTAATTTTGATCCAAAAGCTTTCAACTTCTCCGTTAGTAGTCCATTCGTGTCTATCAGGAAAGCGTAATAAGGATAATTTTCAGGATAATATGCTGATGCGCTTACCTCAGACCCAACTCGGTTGTCAGTTGCCTTAAAAAGTGTTGGAATACTACCCAACACTGTTTTTAGTTCGTTTTATACCACCACCGGATAGGCTATCAACGTACGCTTTATTTGTCAGATCATTAGGGTTAACTGGAACATATGTCGTTATTTTATTGTTTCTCATATCTATGTTACCTGACATTGGTCCACAGGATTGTCTCAAATACGGGGTGAGTTCTTCTTTTAACTGAGCGTAACTAATAGCGTCAGTCTCATTAGCGGTTGATGAGGTTGTTGGTGATCCAGTTATTTTTGAGTTATTGCTCATTACAAGGTTACCTGTCATTGTGTCGCCTGACTTATCGAGCTTGTTATCGTCAACAGATTTTAGCTGCACATAACTTACAGCTTGTGTATTATCAACATTTGCTAGTGGATACGCAATTTCCAAACCAATAATTTTTTTACTTGACATATTAATATTGCCTGTAACCGTTCTACCAGTTTTATCAAGCTTGTTATTATCCACATACTTCAACTGTAAATAACTTACCGCTTGTGTTTGATTTAAGTTTGCTAGCGGATTCGTGGTTTCTAAATTTTTTTCTGACATATCTAAGTTACCGCTTAAAAGTTCTCCTGTCAGTGATAATTTGTTATCGTCAACAGATTTTAGTTGTGCATAACTAACAGCTTGTGTATCAACAACATTTACTAGAGGATAATTTGTTTCTAAACCTAGAACTCATTGATTTGACATAAATAGGTTTCCTGTCATTGTATCACCGTTTTTGGTTTTTTACCAATGATGACGTATTAGTTATTGTTGGTTCGTCCGCGGAAACAGATCCCGTAAGTGCTGTTCCAAACTTTGTGTAATAACTCATGTTATATAAACTATATAACATAAAATTATATAACAATAATGGCGAAGTCAACGATATTAAATTTTGACACCGAACGATTAATCAAACATAAACGTAATAACGAACTTCCAGATTGTCATTATCTTACTGTTGGTCGTACAGGCTCTGGTAAAACAAATTTATTATTAAATCTCTTACTCAACAATAACTTTAACTACAATAAGGTATACATCTCCACAATTAATCCGCAACAAGACAAATACAAATTATTGAGCGAGTACAGCTAAAGACTTCATGATGATATTGACGCTGGCGATGATATATTTTTAATAAAACAACCACAGGAATTAATTCCAGTTGACGAACTTGATTTGTCTGAGCATAAAATAACTGTATTTGACGATATCCCGCTAAACAACGAGGAGATGAATAAGATTAAGTCGTATTTATCATTATCGCGTAACAAAAAATGTAATTCGATTTATCTCGTGCAAGGCTTTTACAACGTTGATAGATTTATTAGGCGAAATACGGGATGTTTTATATTATATCCTGGACTAGATAATGTTGATGTGAGAAATATTCCAAACGAGCAATGTGGTGATGTAACAAAAGATAAATTTATTGAACTATATCATCAAGCAACTGAAGATAAATACAATTTCTTTTTATTCAATAAACTAGCGCGTGATCCAGCTAAAATGTTTTGTTGTTGTATTGACATATTTCTATAGACGAATTTTACAGAGCGTATAAAAAATAAATAATGGACAATCATTAACAAAAAGTTTAATTACTAAAAAGATTTATTACAACTTTAGCTACTTTTAAGAAAAATGTGGAAGAGACACGTCGAGGACAACGTGCTGTAGAAGAAGAAACCGCGACACTTTTTAAACCTGTTACAGAAGCAGTACTCGGTAAACAACCAGAAATATCAGCATTATCTCAAGAAAAACTAAAACAAATTACAAGAAAAAGGTTTGTTGGGGCAGTTAAACGAACAACAAGAAGCACAGGCGGAGGAAACAGTTAAAAAAGTCGCTGAAACAATGGAAGAAAAAAGTAAAATACAAGAGGTAATTGATTACATTAGCAGACAAAAAGATATTAATATACCTGCTGAACGTGCAAGAGAATTTGCTGAAATAATTGTGAAAAGAGATTTTGAAAAATTAGCAAGTATGGCGAAGGAAAATATTCCTACATGTATCTTCAAAGGTTTTGTTGAGTTTCATGTTAAATAGTTATGGCTTGATAATATTCAAAACATAAGAAAATGGACACAGGATGAGTATACAGAGTTTACTAAAGCATTAAATCGTATCATTAGAGGAGGAAACACCGCGTATCAAGTTTTAGGATATGACTATGGTGAAGACCCATATTTGTTGAAAAATTTTAATAAATTGCGTAATGGAGTAATTGCATCAGTTGTGCTTGAAGCTGTAAAATAATACCGAACTCATAAAGATGGATATAAACAAAATTTTTACGTCGTGCTTGGAAGATTCGAAAGAAACCGTAACAAAATTGAAGTTAATGAAAGACTCGGTTTTGGTGTCCGAGTTTATACATCAAACGCCGAATTGGTTGACAGACTTTTGTTTTTAATATCATCAAAAGAAGCAGGGAATAAAAGCACTGAAATCGACAACGAAATTGTAGATATATTAGATAATCTTAGACCGAGTGGATTACTAACATCATCCGAGTATGAAATTTTACATAGCGATCTTATCTAACAACTTTGTTATAAATGTCAACAACATTATTATTCGACTCTTCACAAACAACTAGTGACAGCGCAAACTTTTCTGTCCACTATAATCCGCCAATAATACTAGATCCGAATAAACAATACGAAATCAGATTGATTTCTGCCACAGTATGGCATTCTATGGCAAATGTAAAATAAACGTCAATAATAACTTTACATTTAATTCTGGTGCTTGGGTGTCAGTTAGAATACCACAGGGGGCAGATAATGTAACTGATCTCAACAAAACAATAAGAATGCTGATAACAAAATACACCGCCGCAAATATGTTTGAATTCACTCAAAACTGTAATACGCTACGAGCTAGAATCATTTGATAATCGATTTTTCACCAGCGACTAGTATCGCATCATTATTAGGTTTTAAAAACCAACAATACGGCAGTGTTGCACAACAATATATATCGTATGATAGAGATCTGCCAGTTAACATAACAGAAGTAAATACAATTTTATTGTTCTATTGCATTAGGATCTTATTCAGCGTTAGGGGGTCAAGGTCAAACAATCTATAGTTTTTCACCAGATGTTCCTCCAGGATCACTGATGCAAATTACTTCTAGACAATTGATATAATGTCCAATTAATCCTGAAAATCAAATAGCCAGCATAACAATGCAACTAATAGATCAATCAGGACGACAAATAGATCTTAACAAAGAAATTGTCATATATGATTTACACTTACGCAACAACGTAGTTGTCGAGCAAAGCTATCGGGCATAAATTTTGTAAACAAGTATAAATGAAAACGGAATACTCAACCAGAGAAATTTACCTAACGCCCGGCCAAATTAAAAAATTATCAGTAGCGGTTGCTAAACGTAATTCTGTGTCTCTAATGATGTCACAAAAGACAAAGTCTCTATGGACTGACAAAGTCGCCGCAGTGAAAATAATGTTGACGAAACAGCAAATCAATTAACTCGATCAGGGAAAACCTTTTGTTCTCAAACCATCTGTTGCACAAATAGCAGCGATGGCAAAACACGGCGGATTATTTGGACCAGCATTTTCTGTAATAGCTAGCGCAATACCAAAAATACTACCTGTACTAGGAATACTTGGACTAGCAGAAGCGTCAGGGGCGGTATCTGGAGCAACTAAAAAGGCTGTATCGGGCTTTGGAATCAAATAAATTTTATGTAACAATAAATAATATAATGCCAGCTAAAAAGAAAGCACAAGCGACAAAATCTAAAAAAAAAGGAAGGCACAAGTGACAAAATCTAAAAAAAGGAAGCACAATTGACAAAATCTAACAAAGAGAAAACGACGACAAAGTCGTCGACAGCAACAAAACAAGGAGGAATTATTACTTTAGCTCCACTTTTAGCGGGGTTAGCAGGCAGTCTAATTCCAAATCTGTTAGGGATAGGGCGTGGAATGACTCTACCAGGCACCAGACGCCGTTGACAACGCCTGTCGTGTTGAGTAATTTTGATATAATTTAAAAATTGAATGACGTTGTCGGATTTCGTGAAGTGTATTCTAAAGACGAACTAGATAATGTACCAGCAGGTGGTTCGTGTATTGTAAACATACAAAACTTCAATGATGGATCTGGCACTCACTGGGTTGCTGTCTATGATAATAATTATTTTGATTCGTTCGGACTGCCTTCGAGTGATCTTATAAAGAAATATATTTTTAAAAAATTTTAAAAAATAAATTACTCGTCTAATCAACTACAGCCGGTTGGAGCATCTGCTTGTGGTTATTATTGTATTATGTTTATCCAACAGATGTCTCGGAGTGAAAATCCTGATTTTTTTAATATTTTATTTTTACAATTTGACACGCAACCTTCTCACGCAAACGATGAGATTGCAGTGACTTTTATCTAAACTTACAAATATAAAATATGTCAACATACTGTCTCAAATGTAAAATTAAGACAGAGAATAAGAATGAGACAACGGAAAAAAAACAAAAAATAATAGAATAATGTTAAAAAAAGCATTTGCGCTGTTTCCGGTAGAAAAAAAGTATGTTTCTGAAATCGACAACTGGAGCTGGAGTTATTTTAGTAGATGATTAATTGACGAATGTAAATATTTTTTAGTCCGATTTCTTATTGTTTTTAGGGCAAACCCCGAGCGATTTTTCACTTGACTTTAAAAATTTTTGGATAAAAATGAAAAATTTTAGTCAAAATTTCTTATTTTTTAAGCTGACTTTTGGTCTGTTTTTTGACGATTTTAATGATTTTTTTACCAAAAAATTGTGAACTTTATTAAAAAATCCAAAAATCAAGTACAAAATGGCTCGGGGTTTGACCCTCAAAAGATGAGAAATGGGACTGATTTTCTTTGATTTTTTTAAAACCATTTTCCATAAAAAAAAGAATTTTTAGCCAAAACTTAGTTAAAAAAAAAAAAACAACACTTTTTGTCAAAATTTCAGAATTATTATAATATTTTTTGGCTGACAAATATTTTGTCGAGGATTCAAAAACAAAATGAAATGTAATTGTGATTGTGATAAAAAAAATTGTATATAACAATATTAAATTGTTACGTACTGTCAATCATGCAATCGCCGTAAAGTAATTGGCAGCGGTATTGACATCAACAAATTTATTGGAAAATTACCAAAACCAAAAGGAGGTTGGACATTGCCTGGCCATAAATACACTGGACCATATAATCCACTAGACAAACAGTTAGATGAAAACGATAATCCATTACCAGGACAAGAGCCTTATAATCAAGTTGATGAAATAGGTATGCGTCATGATATCTGCTAAAGTGATAACGAGCAAGATAAGCCTGGCTATGATAAGATAATGCTAGATGAGCTACATGATATGAAACCTGTAAATATGAGAGAACGATTTGATAGAAAGTTAGTTCAAGGAATGATAGGAACAAAATATAAGTTAGGGCTTGGAAAAGAATTATATGATGATCTGGCATCAGAGCTACATAAACCTAAAAAAAAAAGTTTCCACGACGTAAGGTTGTCGCAAATGCCGTTGACGATATCTGGGCGATAGATTTAGCTGATGTGTCAAATCTTGCTCAGTTTAACGTTGGCGCTGATGGCGCTCCAAAGAAGTATCTTTTTAACGTTGTAGACGTGTTTAGTAAATACGCGTTTAGTGTACCCGTTTCTGATAAAACAGGAACATCGACAACTGATGCGTTAAAACAAATAATAACAAGTACGGACAGAAACCCAAACAGAATCTGGACCGATCTTGGAGCGGAGTTTTTTAATAAAAGTTTGAGCAATTTTTGGAACAAAATAACATAAAAATATATGTTACGGGAAACGAGGGAAAAACCGTTGTCGTCGAAAGATTTCATCGCACACTAAACGAGCTGATACATAAACATTTGACAGCTAAAACTGCAAATAAATATATTGACGATCTACAGCAGATTGTTGATAAATATAATGACACGAAGAACAGATCAATAAAAATGTCACCAAATGATGCGATTAAAAATCCGATTCTTGCAAATGAAAACATGTACCGCAGACATAAATTTAAAGTTCGTGTTAAGTTAGAATTTCTCTGACGAAAAAAAACATTTGACAAAGGATTTATTCGTAACTGGAGCGATGAAGTATTTGTTGTTGATAAAGTTTTACAGACAATACCTGTAACATATGCGCTAAAAGATTTATTGGGTGAGCCAATAACCGGTAGTTTTTACGAGCAGGAACTACAAAAACCTGAGCAAGATGTATTTGTTATTGAAAAAGTTATTAGGAAAGAAGATAATAAAAGTTTAGTTAAATGGAGAGGATACAGTGATAAATTTAACAGCTGGGTTCCAACTAAACAAATTATGAAATAATATTGTTATAAATTTGCTCGTCCTTGCGTTTGACAGATTTACATTTAACTGACATACACAACGATATTAAATGTAACTTTCTTGCATTATCGACTGGAATTCAATTAAATATTTTAATAAAAATAAAATCGTATTTTATGCTTCTTTATTGATCAGCAATTTTCAGATAAAGAAAAGGTTTTATAAGTTGCCAAAATGTTTGTTGCTTGGCAACAGTAAAATTAAATTTTATTATTTTTTTTGGCGATATGATACTTAACATCATATCGTCCAATTGTCGGTCTGCTGTAATTTTTTTTATCAACCACATCCACGATCCCGTCTTGTTTATCGTCATTGTTAAAGAAAATGTCGTCTTCTGTATAACCAACCCACTCACATTTTATATCGCCAGAGATGAAATCTCTTGAGACAGCATCTCCTGCTGTAAAATTATCGTCCGCGTAAATATCAGCAAGTCGTTTTATCAAGTCCATATTATAATATATTTTTATCTAATTTATTATTATAAATAACTAACGATATAAAGTATCATCAGAAAGTTGATATATTAAATTACAGAGAAGCGCGAAAATGTTTATCAGGATATAGTTCTTATTCTGATGACGTTATTATTATGCAAGGTGATTCTAATAAAATTCTTCTAACAGTGGCAGAAAAAAATAATCTTAATCACAGTGCATTTATTACACTGAAATTTAATAAAGATGATGTTTTAATGTTTGCTCATAATTGTCTTACCAAAACTGAGCTAGAAAATATAATTAATCGTTGTATTTGAAGATGATTCTGTCAAAGGTTGATTGTGATGTTCCCGATTTTGTTCTGCCATCTGCAACTCTCTTGACTGTTACCGAATTTATCTTGTAGTGTCTTGCAGCGGCTGTTATTCAAGGAAATTTTAGTTCCTCATCTGTTTCAAGATTAAATGAAACAATAGGTTTAACTTTATTAAATTATTACCCGTGTTTCCTCGTCTGTTATTTTCTTGTTGAGTGACAAGTTCGAGGTTTTCTAGACGATTATCTGTTTTATTACTGTTGACGTGGTCTATCACTAAACCATCGGGTATAGGTCTGTTAAACGTTTCGTATATAAATCTATGGCTATAATAACCAACAAAATCAGTTCTTGTTCCTCGGATCCTTATTCTAAGATAACCACTATTTTGCAAATTACCTAACACTTTTTCTGTTTGGATATTTTGAATAATTCCTTTGTCAAAGGCCTCGTAAAAATCAAATACGGAATGAGATTGAAATTCATCTTGAAAGGACAAGTTTTCAATGTTATCATCGGTAACTGCGCAGTTGACATGATATACTCGTTGTCCTTCTGGAATTTCACCCCAAAACAAAGTGTAAATAAAATCTTTCCTAAACATTCCTACTCGCTCGGCATTCCTGCCTTTCGCGCTAATCTTATAACCAGTTGGTATTGCTTTACCAATGGTTGACCGTACTTAATATGCATCACCGACCCCAACATATTCCCCGCATACAAGTTATACTTGGGATGAACATGATAGTATTCTTCCTCGCTTGCGCTTGTCAGATTTTGTGTCATTATAACATAAGCATTTTTTATATCTCTAATTAATTTTCAACTAACGCGTGCGAAAGTTGGGTGAGACATTAGTTAAATATGTAAAATGTTATATAACAATGCTGAAATTGCGAGATATAGCCTTAAAAAGCCTTGAAGGAGAACCTACAAAAATAGCTACTGCTTTTGCAGGATTTGATAACAGTTATAAATTTGATAATTAAAATATTTTAGCAAATTTTAACTCCACAAATTTGTTTCATCTTCTGCATCCGACTGTAACGCGAGAACTTGCAGTACATAAAAGTATCAAGCTAATAGTGCAGTATCATGTTATTTTATCAAAGTTACATGCACCTCAAAATGATGTAGATTTCACTAACGAAATTACTGAACCATATTTAACAGCTAAATCACGAAAAATATTAGCTGGAACAAATATTTCATCAGTCGCCGATGAAATACATCAGGAAATAAATAAAAAAAAAGTGGAGGCATTTACTGCATCAGGATCGGGTTGGAAATTTGAAATGATAAAAGAAGTTTTATTTCACACAGTGAGATATAAAGTACTTCGCGGTAGTTCTTACGTTGATCTCCCTCAAAA
>JAECUM010010678.1:0-53526 GCA_016617855.1 Megalonaias nervosa
CTGAATATAGGTATTTAAAGTTTGCGAGATTATTGAAGAAGTAATTATTCACCTACAATTTAGATTTACTGTTGCATTTGATTATTCGACTTTACACCGACACAACAAAGTGGACACCTCTTTCACGGACACACTCGCACAATTTATATGTAAATACATGTATTGTGTATGTATATATGTATTTGTTTCCTGCGTTTGATATATAACTATAACAGTTATTTGAGTGTTTCTTCTTGTTTTTCGTGAAGAAAGGAAAACAATTCCTCGTTTACTACATTATTCTTCTTTGTTTTATTTGGGGTTTTTATTTTTTATTTTTTTATTTTTTTTATTTTTGGCTTTGTTTTCCCTCTCCTGCAACGACTATGGTTTAAAGTGGGGTAAACATGTCACGATGCGGACTGTCATGATTGTAATCTGATTAAAAGCAGGCATACATACATACATACATACATACATACATACATACATACATTTGCTCATCAAACTGATTACATACATACCTTGGATCGTCAAAATAAATAGTTTACCCTTCGACAACAATAAAATTGACGGACATCGAAGTAAAATCTACAAACCATTCAAGATCTTATTTGGATTAATTAATCTCCATCGTGTACATGTCCCTTTACATGACATATAAGTAATAATGAATCTTTTTATCCTCGAGTGAACCCGGTGACAGTAATTTAGGAACACAAGAATTTCCTGTCGTACTAAGAACCTATATTTCCTTGTCAACATCATACCTCATATCGGGTTGATAGGTTTGTCGACTGCCCACTCCCATTCACACTACCTGCCTAAAATCGAAACATGAAAGAGAAACTAAATTATTTGATAAATAAGCGCATCCTGTTAATAGTAACTTGACATCTAGATGAAATTTAGTCCGATAAAAGATGAAATCTTCCTGGCATGTCTATTAGGCACGACCATAAGGAACAACGCTTGAACAGGCAAAGCCTAATTCACTTGCCTTCACTTGTACTTGTAATCAATAGCAGATCGTTGACATGGGTGCAAAGCAGTGACTTTTGTATCTAACCTAGCGCTCATATTTTGTTAGCAATACAAGTTTTCAGTTATTTTTCACATTGCTTTCAAATTAAGATTGTATTTTCTTTCTCAAACCCAATCTAAAGGCGATATTGAAAACTGAAGAAAAAAAATCGATGCTGAAAAATATTGACTCGCGTATTTGTCAGGTCTACGATTTTCCAAAGTCATCTGCATATGAGACAGGAATAAACACGGTACTGGATGTCATTCAAAATTATATCGTCTTTCGTCCAAAATTATAAAATATAACACGACATTTTCGAATTTGTTTTAAGGAACATACTAATCAAGTGTCTGCAGTGCTATCTTTAATTATTGACAAAAAATTATTTATTGCCCCCCCTTTTTTGTATCCTTCACTTTGAAAATCCAACCCCCATAACATAATTTTTTTTTCTTCATAATTCCACAGATAAAAAATTTATTAAAGAATAACAATAATAAATTAATAAATATACCTAATTAAATGCCGATGTGTAGGCATATAATTTTCGTTGATTTTTTTGGTTTGTAGTTGGAGTCCTCATCCTTATTATCATCATCCACCCTTCCACTGCCTCGTTATTGTACTTGTTTGTGCGATGTCCACGAGCGTGCGGACCAAATTATTGTTAGAACTAAAACACTATGTACACAATGATGTAAAATTCATTATTTATAAATTCTTTATGGCTACGTACCTTTATGACATTAAATTACATGGTACAAAAATTACAGCTTAACCAGACGCTTTTTTTAATACAAATCAAAACTGTACATTTGCCATGTACAAATTATAGTCTGATCAAACACTTTTTGTACGAATTTTGGTGGGGGTACATTTTAATTAAAATGTACAAATTATTGTCTAAACAAGACGCTCATTTTTTAAACAAACGAAACCTGTAACGTTTTAGTCGCGTACAAATATAACCCGACAAAACACTTTTTTTTACATAATGCAAGAAGCGTATAAATATAAAAATTAAATTTTTGCGGAATTTCACTTCCTAATTGCAAATGCATACCGACCTTGATACGTAACTAAGTCGTGTTAATTACCGGATTAACTGACCAAAAAAAAGTTTTATTATTGCTAACCATCCTTCTTCAGTGCCCCATTCCTTTTTAAAAAGAATAGTTGTTGTAAAAGAAGACGCAGTGAACAAACTTTCAAACATTTTTTAAAAGCTTCATAAAGATTTACAAATCATCAATAATGATAGGTTTGAAACCTAACTTGATATAAATTATCCATTCTGCAGAAATATTTGAGAATAATTACGCAAAAGTCTGATTACTCAGGCCTAGATCTGAAGTTACGACTTTAAACGAGCGTGAATTTCTACATGAAAAAATAACTCCATCGTCAAATCATTGGTGTCAATGGAAATTATAACAGAAAATTTTTATGATTTTTGTTACCATACAATGTACATGTAGAACTGTCTTTTTACTCTCAATCTTTTATCCCCATTAATTGTCCTCAATAAGATTTTATAATAAAAAAATAAAGATGTAAAAATTAGATCGATATTAGAATGCTGACACAGTCAATGTAGTTCAGTAATGAACACAACTCGTTTGCGTGTCAGTATCGCTGTTTAATTTAAATGTATTAGCAGAATTTGTACGTAAAGTATTGCACATCTAAATAATATATACACATCCTTGTTAATCCATTTAAGTTTTGTCGGGCCGCTATCGGCTATCATACTTATAACGTTCTCTTTCGTCATTAAGTATTAATTATTTTATCAGTACAAAAGACGGTTCATACAATTGATATGTACTTGCTTTTCAACTTTCTAAATGATATATTCTAATTTTGGACCTTAATTTTTTATTTTTATTTAACGTTCTCTAGTCCTAAGGATTACGACAGTGATTATTGCTAAGTTTGAGAAGTCGTATGCATAGATGGTGAACGTATGACTAATTTATTGTTTCCAAATATCTGACGTGAATTTGTCACTTCTACCATACACTAGTTACAACTTCAATGGAACGGTATTAACTCTGAGAGAAATGCATGACGCTTCATATTTAAAAACAAACAACCCCCACCCAAAAAACCCCGAAGATGAAAATGCATTGTTAAAGGTCTCAGTCCATAAGTAGACAAGAGTTTTCTGTGATATTTTCACTTTATGCGAAAAAAAGTACAGTGAACCATAGCGTTTGACAGGCTATCTAAAACAAAGATTTAAACAGATAACGAGTTTCCTCAATCCATTCATGTTTACCTGTGGGCTATTCCATCAATGTTACATATTCCTGACTTACTTCCAATGAACACTTGTTACATGTGTTCATTCAAACAAAAAGGGCCAATAATTGAACAAGGAAGGAATAATAAGTAAATTCTCATTTTTGTCTCAGAGATTTTGGGAGAACAAAGTCGAATGGTTATAATATATATATACAGATTTATATTTCACGCCGTCTTGTGTTAACGGAAGAGCTCGTGTCAGTAGCACAACCTTCTTCGAGCGATTGTTGTGACATAGCCAGTAGGTATCGTAGAGAGCTTGCACTCTCGTGCAGTGGGTTGTGAATTCTACAGGAAGAACGATGTGATCTTTAGTTCGTTTGGATTACAATAATGCCTCTCGGCGAGAGAAATATAGAATCGGTGTGTTTTGGTGCTATAGCGATAGAATGGGAGAGTGAGGAAAGTCTTAAAGATGCTGGGTTCACGGTCTCAAACAACGCTTTGGTTGGAGTCCTCGTTCAACTCACGAGTCTCATAAGACATGCAGACGATATTTTTTGTGACATCTCTGAAGAATGCCAGAAGGTTTTCGACAGAACAGACAAGATTCATAAGAAAGTAGTTTGGTTGGATCAAGTTGTTGGAAAGTTGGATGCCAAGCAGGTTCAGATTCGTAAGTAAAAAGTTCATCCAACTTTTTCATTACACATACCTGTACATTTTGAACATGAGAGTGGGCGGGCCTTACCTGGAGACACCTGTCAACTAAGGGAATTTGCCGCCTCCCGTCCTAACGGTTTGTTGTGTACATGCTGCACCAGTATCATTCACTGGGTTTTTGAATTGAAATGATTTTGAAACATTACGGTATATCGAAAGAAAGAAAGAAAATTAGCTTCAAGTAACTAAACTGCACTTTGACCATGTTATAAACAGAACTGATTTAAATAGTTGAATTCAGAAGTATCGCAGATGATACTAAATTTCAAGCAGTTTCATTTACTTGAATTAAATTGATTAGTATCAAAATGTGGTTCGTAGGATTAATTCAGCAATAGTTCCTGCTAAACGTTTGATTATGTCATCATTCTTCAAATTTTAGATACATTTAATATTTCGAAAATCGTGAACACCTGTGACTTCTTACAGTTACATGTAGTTTGAAACTCATAGTAGATTCGTGTATATGACGGCATGAACCGTAAACAAGACACACGTAAGTGCATTACCGAATCACAAACCATTAGGGACCAACCATTTACTCTTTGCAGGGTGCGGATGGGGTTGTCAACCAGGATATATTGCATTTTGCTCCGTTTATCTCTAGATATTTGTTTCTCAACTAACATGACTGATAGAATGAATGGAAAATGTTTTCCCCCCCAAATCCAACCATAACCACTTCCCATACAAATTAGTGGTTATCCCATACATGGTCTAGTCCAGGGGTCTCAAACATGCGGCCCACTAAGCCACATCCTGTGCCCCGCAAAATGATTGGCATCACATGGTGTCATGAGAGATTACAAAGGTGGTGCGGCCCTTGGGCCATCGAAAATGCCCTTATGCGGCCCTCAGGCTGGTTTGAGTTTGAGACCCCTGGTCTAGTCTATATTTCAGCAAACACTAAAGTCCCAATGCCACCATTAAGTGTAAAGAGCCATGTATGTCAGATCATCTGAATACAACTGAATCTTGAAAGATATTGGTCCTAAACATTGTTGGGTTCCATTAAAACCAGATAACTCTGACCATTCATTACATTATGAGCCATGTAGTTTTTCCCTTGAACTGAGAAACCCTGTTGTTTTTCACACTCTTTCTGTCAAAAGTTGGAATACATGCTTTGATGATGTCACAATTGAAAATGTAAAAAGCCAATGCTACGCTCTGTTGGATTTCCATTTTCGCCCTTCAAAGTATTCCAGAGCCCCAGCTGATCACCAGCATTCATCCAAGTCTTATTTTTATCTAATGCAGTCTTTTTCTTCTAAGATCCATGTTAAAAAAATGGGCTCGCCTTTCTTCATTCCCTCTCGATTCAGTTTTGTATGCAATGTGTGAATGTTGTGTTTAGGTTACTCACTAATGGAATTTATCAAATGTATCACATCACTACTGAATATCTGAAAGTCGTTTAAACCAAACATCTTGATTATTTAACAGAACGGTTTATATCAGATAGTTTTTTTAACAAATCATTTCCTTCCTTCCAGACTTTAGTTAGATCAGAAGAATGGTGAAATTTATGACAATGGTGGTATTGAGGCTTTAAGTACTGTTATGCCATATCAACTTGGCTCTGTAATGAAAATTTGCTCAGTATGGCATGTTTTTTTATCAAATCTGATGTTGGAAAACTTGTGGAATGATAAGTGAGTGGGTGATTTGGATTTTTAACGTAGCTTGAACATTTTTTAGTCATGTCGTTACAATGTCTGCAATGTGACAGCTTATAGTGATGTCTAGCATTTGGGCATCATGCCACAGACATGTAGTATGATGTCCCACCCAGTCACATTATCCTGACGCCAGGCTGACCGGTCCTAACACTAACCTCTTAATGCTGAGCACCTAGCAAGCCAGCTGTAAGTGCCATTTTTATAAGTCTTTGTTTATGACTCGGCTGGGGTTCGAACACTCTAACCAATAAGCCTGTGGAATGACAATCCAATCTACCTGTACTATTGGAATTACTCAGAAACATTGAAGCATATGAACTGTTCAGCAGCATGCCAGATTACAACATAGAAGGATTAATTAACAGGATTATGAGCAATTTAGGTTACATTGTACAATTAATCTCTCCATTTTGTAACAAGTCACTGTTGAATCATGATAATAGTCACATGACAAAATATCATATGACAGTCATGTGAGAGATCCATGTCACATTTCCTAAATAACCAAACTATTTGGAATGAACCAAAGTTGTATCTGACTGGTTGCTCAATATTGATGGAACAACTGTCTGCCATTGTAGCCTATTCATTCCAAATGGCAGCAGGTACAGAGGTTCCGTGAAACTGGCATATGCCGGTTTTACAAATAAATTTTGGCTATGTACCAGAAAAAGATGAGGCTGTCGGTATTCCTGTACTGACAAACTGTAAAACATGTTTTTAGTCTTGAAAGTTAACTGTCATAACATCAGAGTCTGTACTGTAAGAAGCTGACTTAATCTTTTCATACAGTTGTAGTCCCATATCCATGTTAACTAATCAGTGATTGTTGGCAACAACACAGCCCCAGTAGGAGATTTCACTTGTCGCTTCGCTGTGTTGCAAGGGTTTGATTCTTGATTCAAGATGAAACAATACAAATTAAAGTACTGCATCAGTTTCATAAATGTTAATCCAAGTGGTCAATTTCTGCTTCATTCCATTTGCGTTGAAGAATCTTGAATATCAGAATATTTATTTGTTATCTAGTGTATGCTGAAGTTGAAGGCCAAATAAAATTAAATATTTTGTACATGGAAACACTTTAAATATTTACGTAATAAGTGAACTCAAAACCAAAGTTGTTAATTGTTTGTGGATTAAGTTGGTGACTGACAGTGATATTGCAATCAGATTACAATATACATCTATTTGTTCCATACAACATTGAGAATTTTATCCTATCTGCAACTCAGTAAAAGTTCTGGCTGGGTTCATTAGTTTAAAGTATCTAATTCATTTTAAATACTTTGTATGGAATAAATGAGGTACTTTTAGCTAAATGTAATGATACTGACCTGATAATTTCTTGAGTTACAGATAGGATAAAATTTGTGATGCTGTGTGGAACAAACTGTAGTGTTGCGATGATGACTTGTGATGCTGTCCATTATGAATGCAGCACCAGTAAAGATCAGAAACTCTTTCATTTCATTGTCTCCCTTTAAGGTATTGTTTAAAACAGAAATTTTCTCCACTCTGTGCGAGTGATAAATCATGCATTGATGAAACTGGTCCATTAGCATTTGTGCCAGTAAAATTTTGGTCTTGGACTTTTTCTGTCCTTTCTGGTATAAGGTATTGGTAGTTAAAAGTGCAACCCTTGTAGAAACACTACAGGTGGCAGGGTTATGGGAGTCCATGTAGATTTACAAGTTGTCACACATTGGAATGATATGGTAATATGCTGTACAGATCACTAAAAGGCCTACTCAGCTATCCATAATTCAGAAGCTGAGAAATACTGATATGGGGAAAATATGCACAGATATCACTTGTTGTGGACAAATTTGTCTGCAATAATTGCAGTGTTGTATGAATAGGTGAGATCAGATTCCAAACCAGCAGCATACCAAAGACAAATCTGGGGGCTGATGCAAACTGCAAGTACTCTAGCTCAAGTCTGTATAAGGAAGCCTTAAGACTGACATAGTGATGCGCTTAACTTTAGCTCCTAGTACATAAGACACTCAGTGGAACTTTTGCTTCATCCAAAGATACAGTGTCCGCTGAAATTAGAATGCATCTAATGTTTACACATGCAGGCTTCATCACCCAATTTCTGGATTAATCCAGATATGACTGTGATGGCCCCATGCATGGTTTGTGTGCAAGACCTACAATTAGTAGGTTGTCCCAGACCAGCCTGGGTAGGCTGCCATTGTGTTTCTTGGAGCAAGTCACTTTATTGCCTTGCCATCAAATGGTCATTCAAATTCGGACATTAAATACTAATCAATCAACCATTTCTTGTCTGGAGAGTGGAAAATAGACCAGCTGATGTCAGTTCACATCTGACATTTGTGCACTTGGAACAGCACCATAAGAACATAAATATATATAGGTGTTTTACCTTTTTTAAAAACACATTTTATAGAACTGCAGCATCTTTTTGGCAAAATAAAAATGTATATGCAGTCTGGTCATACAACTGACCCAGCTTTTCTTGCCAACCCTAAACAATATTTTTTGATAAAAAAATGTTTTTGTTTTTGAAAACAAAACCATTAACAAAGGGATGTAACTATGATTGAAGTTAAGTTCATGTTGCAAATAACTCTTATTTTCTTGTTTGTGCTTTGTTTTAATCGATTTATCTGACCCCCAACCCTCTCTAATTTGTGTTGACATACAGTGTATTGACATATGTACCCTAATTTATTTTCAGTGTAACCAAGACCTCACATTTTTTATTTGGCCTTATCTTTATCTCATATGGGAAAATATTTACTTTCATTTTGGAGGGGTTTATGTTGCTGAATATTTTTGAAACATATTCATAATTTATGTTTATATGAGTTTACATCATTACAGTTCATGGTATCACTACTCTGATACTGTTAAACCCCAGGTAACAGGTAATTGAGATTTTCCACCTGTGAGTTTTGTTAGCCTTTATCCACAAGCAAATACAGTAAATGCATGGTCATATCAGTGTGTTTTTTCACTAAAAGAGTTCTTATGATGTCAGGTCAGACCTGAAATGAAATTGATGTTGCCTGACTTCCAGTATGACTACTTTGGTAGCCATCTTGAAAACTTTATCATTATTCATCCTGCATGTATAATCAGATACATAGTTCAGTGAGAACACCATGGCAACGTACAACTTTATTTTTAGAGAACAAAATTTGTGATTACAAAAAATGCAGTTTTGAGCAGAAAAAATCCACAAGTTTGGTTCTTTGTCCTAGAGAATGCAGTATGTGGTTCAAGTTAGATCATCTTGAATATTCCTCTCATGCTCTTGCATTCTTGGGTTGTCACAGGCTGAGGAATAGCCAGTCACTTTTTCAAGATGTTTATCCAATTATACAGGTTGAATTTTAAACAAAATTTTTGTTTTGTACATTATAAAATGAGGAAAATACATGCAGGACAAGTAATTATTCTAAATCACTTTCCATGCAGGACAAGTAATAATTCTAAGTCACTTTCCATGCAGGACAAGCAGCAAACTGAAATTTTGTTAGATCTGATCATCTTTGATCATTTCTGGTGGAAGAGAATATACTAAAATGCAATTAAGAGAACACCTGTATTTTTATGATTAGTATAGTGCAGATCTTTATTAAGGAACATGTTGCAGTGTCTTAGAATTTGTTGCTATGCAAGATTGATTGATTAATTTTAGGTTTGTATTTAATTGCACATGAAAAGCTATTATGTTAAGTGCAGTTTCGATTGGAATAAAGTGCCCTGCACATGGCAGCCGATGAAAGCTGTACAAATGGTACTAATATTGGTACCACATCTTTTTTGTTACTTTACCTGTCAAGATATCGGTTGAGGCTACGATGTCATTACTATAGTAGTGTCTGCAGGGTTTGAACCTGCAACCCTTTGATTGCCATGCAGAAACACTATTCTACTATTCAGTGTTAAAAAGAAAACAATTTCATATGGGTATGCATTGTAAATTTTTTTGTAAAGGGGGGGGGGCAATGTAGCACATGCCCCAAGTCTTTTACAGTATCATCTTTCATGCCCATGAGACATTTTAAGTGATTCCTGGCATTAACCTAGGTGTGCAAAAGGAGCTGTTTTGAAATGATTGATTATGTAGAGTTAATGAGCTGGAGGGGCAAATGCAACTTGTCTGGTCAGCCTTTTGTAGTGGCACTTTACTGTGATGCATATATTGCAACAAAACACTTTTGTTTAGGAGTTTGCTGCATTGTGTTGTTAATATAGTTTTGTTTATGATTACTCATGAAAAATGAGGAAGTCGCAAAACAGGCAAACATGGGTGATAAAGAAGAATATCTAATTGTTGCCAGTGCCTTGTAACAGTTTAGAAACTCTTAAAATGTCTAGTAGTCCAACAATATTTAGTTGTTTGTTACAGCTAGTTACAGCACAATAATCCTATAATTATATGTAGCTGTTTGGTATAGTAACAGTGAATGGGCTGAACAGTGATATTTAGTTAGGTTTAGTTAGGCATGTATCATGAGCCTCTAGTGAAAGTGATATGCACACAAAAACTTACAAATCTGTATCACATATATAATATATTTTTGCATGTACTTGAACTTATTAAATGTAGCTACATTTATGAAGATTTTAAAGTCCACTTCACATGCATATCTTAAGGCCAGTTGACTTTCTGAAGGGTATTTTTGAAAGTAATCACTACATATATCATCACTGTCAATTGATGGCCATTCCCAGACAATACAACAAGGTGGGCTTCCCAACTTAATTGCAAAAATTACAGCAGGTGATAAATAGGTGCAGACTGGTTGACTGGCCAGCATGCCATATTTGCCCTTGTACAATGTGCAGAAAACTGCAAACACAGATCCAGATCTGTTGTTTTTTACTGCATGATGCCAATATCTACACTGGTGATTATTATTATTGTGATTCTGCATAAATAGTATACCAGTTGATCCTGATCATTAGGTGCATTATATGCTTGCAGATCTGTGTCCATAGTGTTGTATCAGGATGCACATTGTATAGCATTAAATATGGGCATGCCAATAACAAGACGTATTTCATTTACGGTAGATTGTGCACTTTGTGGGGACCACAAAAAGTGTCTTGCAGTGCGGAAGAGATCATATCAGTGGTGTCAAAAAATGAAAGGAAGCATTATAATAGAACTGATAGTTATTAAAACCTTGTAACAGTAAAATAAAATAGGTTTTTAAAACCTTGTAACAATATATTATAATAATACCTATGAGATATCTTTATGAACCTTGCGCCATGCATGATAAATTAAATAATGCAACAGAAGATGTGAACACAGCAAGATCAACATTAGCATGTTTTTTTTCTGTTCCTGAGTTTTGTGAAGAGCTTTGTTGTTTTCAAAGTATGAGTTATGTACTGAGACATGTGAAGTTTATAAAGTTGGAAGTTATCATCTGTTAAAATTGATATTTGAACAAATTATTCAGATATGAAGAATCACAGAGAAATGTCTTAGTAAAGGTATTGGTTTTAATTAAGGAGAATTTACAAGGAGGATAAATTTACATTGTGAACATGCTGTAGTCAACAGAAATGTTTATAGTTTTACAACAGAAATAATGGGTAATTGCATTGCTTTCCATAAGAATTGAAGGTTAATGGATGGAAGTAGAAGGGGAACCACCTCCTCAGCCAAAAAATGTTTTAAAAATATTCAATAGCTTTCGATAGTCTAGATAAAACTTCAGGTTACGGTTAAATATTTTACCAGATAGATTAATTGATTGTCATTTCCCAAAATTACCTTTTTATTAAAACTTAAGACATCTTTAATTGTTTAAAAAGTTGTTAATGCATAAACTCAGCAGGTTGTTTCTGAATCAGCCAGTCTGACAGGGTGAGTTTTCTATTTTTTTTATTCCATTTTCATCTCAACCATTGAGGTGGTTAACTTTAGTTCCATAACTCAGGCTGGTTGTTCACAAGTCTTGCATTGCATGACCTCATCACAGATGGGGTGTAAAGGGAGGTAATAACATTGTAGTTCAAAGGTCTAACTGATCCTGCCAAGTGAACTTGACCCAGTTGTAAACATCAGACAGATATGTAAATATATAAAGTGATTTATTTTGTGCTGATGTCTTTTTTTGCTGCACCTGCAATATTTAACAACAATTTAACAACTGTTCTTTTATGACAAATATGTAATTTATTGCAAGTATTTTAGGCAGCAAGTTGTCAGGAACAGCTGACAGTTAAATGGGTGACTCACCCAGCTTGCAGTTTTAAAGGAATGCTCGGTAATCTTCATAATCTGTTTTTATGAATACATTAAATTGAATATATTTGTCACCAACATATGTTTCAAATACATGTCACAGATCAGAAGTATTGCATGATACACTTTGTAATAAATATTATTTTGGCAAAATAGTGTGTTCATAAAATTTTCACAATATTGGTATTTGCTAAAATGTTATGACTATAAGTAAACTTGAATTTTTCATTATTTTCTCTACTTTCCAACTTTTTCACAACTTTCCAAGACAAAGGTCCCTTAGGGCTCCAGTGGGTCAAATTTATGGGTCTCTTCTGACATTTAGGGTCACCTATTTAAATTTCATCACTTACTATGAAATTGTTAGTTGCTAATTGCATCTATACAGTTATTATTTGAACATTTACATAAAAGTTTGTTTTCTTTTCTACAGTTTTGCACTAATTTTCATTCTGATAGCTGTAATTCTGAATTGAAATAGTGCCTACATATAACTCTGTCATATGTGTTTTCTTTTACATTACTGAAGCTATAAAAAAATAATATTTTTCATTTTGGTCATTTTGAAGATGATATATGTATTTGGGATCATTGTGAATATTCCATTTTCTTATGCATATCTTGACAATTGATCATCTGAACTTTTACTCCAAATACTGTCATCAGATACTGAAACAGCCTAATTGTCATGATTTTAAATTTAATCAGTTTATGCTTTTTCCTCAGGGATTTTGGGCCATAATGGGAGGGAATCATGGTGGAGTGGAGTGACCTCTAATTGTTTTCCCTATAATATATCATTACCTCTCCTCCACACCACCCATTTTCTCCTGTTATGGCCCAAAATCTCTGATTTCACACCTTCCCCAGTATTTACCAAAGATGAACCGTGGTACTTTGAGAAGACAATGATAGGATTACTCAGCAAGATGGTGTTATATAATAGATACCCACTGTTTATAAATTACTTACATCTTATATAAGTTGCTGTAAATTTGACATAGACCTGATTAGGAAACAGAGTGCAAAGGCAGCCATTACTGAATCATGCTATCTATTATGTGTCCAGTAGAAGCTTAAAAATATTGGTAAAAATAGCAATCATTTTAATTAGCATGATGTCTACTACAGACAAAATGAAATCCAGACTGGTTACATCATTAAGAAAATCAATGATTTTTTAAAAACATTCTTTTTTATGGTCAGAAAAATAACTTGAGTCGTAAAAGCAGGTATAAAGTTGGTCAGGATTAACCAGAAACAAGGCTAGATATGGACTTGCTTTTGTATGAAACCATTTAGTTATCACCTTAAATGTTCAAAGTAAGTTTAGCATGAAAATAAGATGTTCATTAAATCTGTATGATTCGCTTGCTTAACTATCAAAGTGTGAAGCATCTTGCATTCAGAGTGATAAATAAGCATATTACTTATTATTGGAACTATCATAATTATTGTCCAGTTAACATAATATTCAACCTTAAAATTTAATTGTAATTGAATAAATCTCCATCATGTCCACTCTTAAGTACATTTATGAAAAAAATGGTTTTGATGACATTTAATCACTATGTGATGATAAAACTTGCTGACAAGGAGGAATTCACTTAATGGTATGTTTTAAATAGCAATAGTTTCTTAGAGTGTGAATAAGTAAAGATCTCTTAAGCTTAATCTTTGATAAGAGTATTGTGGAGGATCATGAGATTTTGTCTTGCTCATGGATAAGATAGCTGATGTATTGCTGTATTACAGCATGGTCACTGCACATTGAAGACCAGTGGGTTAATGTGGATATTTGTTTGAAATTACCATGGATCAGGCACTAGTGTATTTGTCACAAGGCCCATGCATTTAGCAAAACATTGGTCATTCTGGCCAATGGCTAATTCTTTTTTGTTAAAATTATATTTTAACACAGCATGTATGTAAAAAAAAATGTAACCAGGTAAATTCTTTCAAAAATCTTTTTTTGCCTAGACTTTTTCTGTTTGTTCCACTAGTGTTGGACTGTGCAGAATACATTTCAAATTTGTAGATATTGTCCGAGGTGAACGTTGAAACATGAATGGTCTATGATGAAACCTTTTTTTGTGGACTTTTTGTTTTACTCAGTAATTGGTTTAAAAATTGAAGTCACAAAAACTATTGCCCAATCAGAATACTCAGATGCATCATGTATGTGCTTTGTTTCCCCGTGGTCTGCATGTGATTAACAAACACAGTGTAAGGATCAGCAAAATGCACCTGTTAAACAAAATTATGTACAGTTCAATAATTTTGTGCTGACTGAATTGTAATGACATCTAAGAAATGCATGACATAAAATTTAAATTCTTTTCAGTCTATTTGGTTTTGCTATATTGATTTGCTTTTGTCATAAAGTTTTCAAAGATTAGATTTTTTACATGTATATAGTTGTTTTACAGTCACTTGTGTTCTGAGTTCTATCACATGTACATGTTAATATACCTGTAGTACACTTGTAGTAAGTAAAGTATGTGGGAAGGTTCTTCAGTTGTTGAGATTATCAATGTTGGATCATGTTCAACAACTAAAGTGTGATTTCTGTCTATGTGATCATATTTATCTTTTAGTAATGGTGCTTCATTAATCATTTTCCCCATAGGCAGTTCACCCTGCTACTGTGAATCAGAACAATTTTCCTGAGGGGAATATTTTACTTGCAACTGACTGGTCAGTGTTTGCTTCAGTGTGTTTATTTCACAGCTACCAATCCCAATTATGACAGTTGATCTTTTTAAATTTTTGGTTTGATATTGTCAGCATAATCAGTATTGACAAAAACATGACTAGAAATCTTAGTTACTGAATGGATTTTCACATGTGAAACTGAAAAATAATTTATCATGTTTTGAATGTGTATGTTCACATGGTGAAGGCAGTTTAGTACTAATTATTGTAAGAAATTCAAAGGCTTTCATCATAAAGAGCAAAGGTGAGTCTTTTCTTACATGTAGTTTAATACCAGACTTTTTCTTTGAACCTTAATGTCCATTAATTAGTATTAAACATGAAGTAGCACATTGTGCTTCAGCTTACTTTTTTAATAAAGGTCTTAACTAAGTGGAAAAAGTGTAACCACTAACTGGAAGCTCTTTTCTTGTCATAGGAAACATTTTCTATTAGATTTTTCTCCATGTAGCAAAACCATAAGACCGGAAACAACCATGCCACTTGTTACTGTGTATTTTAAACCATGTACAGGGGTCATAATAAAATGGCTAGCAACTTGACCACTTGTTACTGTATATTTGAAGCCATGCACAAGGGTCGTAATAAAACAGCTGAACTATGCCACTTGTTACTGTATATTTCAAACCATATACAGGGGTCATAATAAAACAGCTGAACTATGCCACTTGTTACTTATATTTCAAACCATATACAGGGGTCATAATAAAACAACTGAACTATGCCACTTGTTACTGTATATTTCAAACCATATACAGGGGTCATAAAAAAACAACTGAACTATGCCATTTGTTACTGTATATTTCAAACCATATACAGGGGTCATAATAAAACAACTGAACTATGCCACTTGTTACTGTATATTTCAGATCATATACAGGGGTCATAATAAAACAGCTGAACTATGCTTCATCACTTATAGTTGTGTATTTCAAACCCTATTGTTATCATTATCGCAACACATGGGTAACAGTCGGCTGTATTCCTTTTGTACGAGTCATGACTGTGATTATTTATGGATAATACAGATTCCATTGTATTTGGATAGAGTCTTTAGTAGGACATGATAGAGTCTTTAGTAGGACATGATAGAGTCTTTAGTAGGACGTGATAGAGTCTTTAGTAGGACATGATAGAGTCTTTAGTAGGATGTGATAGAGTCTTTAGTAGAACATGATAGAGTCTTTAGTAGGACAATGACAGAGTCTTTAGTAGGACATAATAGAGTCTTTAGTAGGACACGATAGTCTTTAGTAGGACATGATAGAGTCTTTAGTAGGACATGTGAAATTAATGCTAATCTCGAGAAAGTATCATTCCCCTCCAAAAAAACCTGCAGAATGTGCAAAAAAACCCCAAGCATCATATTTGTAGGCCCTACCTTCATTTTTTTCATTAAATCCATCCTGTAGTAAAAAAATCCCTTGTCCACTACCATGTTTGGACATCTTGACAGTTTGGTCTGCAGAACATCACTAATTAATACATGTGGGCAAAACATTGTTCACTAGTCTCAGACAACTTTTAGCAGTTTTGGAGTGATTCAGGACCTTTATTAATTAAATTTCTTTCAAGAAAAATTTATTTTAATATCAATAATTGTTATGTATATAAAAATAATTGCTATTTGTTTATTTCTATAATCCAGTAGGAATGAAAAGGATGTTATAAACCAACTGAAATTTGGCAGAACATGGAAACAGTTTTGGTAGTAAAATCAGCAGTTAAGCTATTTCCATTGCATGCCTGCAGAAAGTGACTAAAATTGTGTAATTTGTTGAAAACTTAACAAGCTTTGTTAGTGTGCAGGAAATACAAAAGCCTCTTCTTGTTTGTATGGCTTGTCTTCCAGTGAAGTTTGACAGAATACATATTGATCCCAGCTAAGTGTCTGGTCAGCCAGGCAACTATCGGAATTGACCACTGTCAGTTGAAAATGACTGCTATCAATTCTGATTGCTGTGTCAACAAAGTCATTCTGGTTTTATCAAAGCTTTTGGAAAATGAGTCACCATGTATCAAAGACCATGGTCTATTTGGAATATAGTTAATAGTAAACAAAATTCCTTTGGAATCCTTTTATTATTTGGCTGTTAAAGTGTTGGAACCTTCATTGAGCTGTTACAAATGAATCATTTATTGTAGCTCTGTCATCTATAATGATAAAAATATAGAGATTTTTTTATATTTAGGGAGACAGTATCAGTATGGGGTGGGAAAATGTCTCCTGGGCATCAACTGGGTGCAACACTTTCTGTTTGAAAATGGACAGTAATGGTAAATTAAATGATTTCTAAGACAGGAAATTTGGTATAGGTTGATAGGGATACCATTTGAATGCTTTATTAGAAACTTTGGCTCTCTAATTGTGAAGCATCAAGTTAATTAAGAACAGTTTACAGTTGCCAGACCCAAAAATTAGTCACCAAGTGTTGCAAAAAAAGCCGGTTAATTGTTCACCTTGATAGTACAGCTGTACTTTGATTTAAATTTCATGGAACAGTTATATCTTAAACTTTCTAATACAGTGAAACAAGACTCAAGAGATTACTTCATCAAGCAGGTACATCTTAACTTCAAAATACAGTCAAACTTATGAATACAGATTACCGTTTTACAATTAAACCAGACTTAAGAGATTACTGTTTTCGGAGACCACCTTTAATTTAAAATCTTAATGATCTTAATGTACATATCAGTTTTGTTTTATAATGTGATGACCTTTATTGAAAGACCAAGTGTATTACTAGGTGTAACTTTTTTGTTCTGGCAAAGGGTAATTTAAATTAAGACATTAAAAATTGTATGATAATTTATGTTCAGAAACTACTAGTACCTCCTTACGGCCAAACCAAAATATGTGGTTCTGGTAATGTGACCTACTCTGTTTTAATGCTCCCAGATCTGTAACTCTTTATCATGCATGCAGCAACAAAACACATTGGTTCCTAATGTATCTGTTTATTCATCTCCAAGTCTATATAACTTTAAATTGGAAACTGTGACATAAACTGATATGAGCTGAAAAAAAATGAAAAAATAGCTGTGTACCTTTCCATCCTATTTTTTTACACACAGTTTGCAGAAACACACATGCATATTGGGTTGGGCAAAAACACTCATGCAATTATTCTCAAAGTGGTATAAAGGAAGAAAAGAAAATGCAATCTGATTAAAATCAGATCTCCGCTGTCCTATGTGAAGATCTGACAACGACCGCATAAAGGTCTTGTTCTGTTGACCTTTTAATTAGCCAATGGAAATGCAGCTTTCTGAAATCTGAAAATGAATCAGATCATTTAGTGCACATTCATGCTTCTCATCAACACTGCTCAGTATCCAAACGTAAAGATATAAGAGTTAAGCTGATTGGTTGATAAAATTAGCAATTATGGTACTAACATAGGTTACCAAAACACAACCGCTAATGGTCACTGTCAGATCTTCATGTATAACACTGAAGATCTGATTTTAATCAGATTGAAAAGAAATGTAGACTCAAATGCTTCCCCCCAATTCTAGAGGCCATTGGGTACACAGGTATTCCCAGTTTCTGGTGTCATGTTGGGGTAGGCTGGTAATGATATGTGTTTGAATTTTCTTGAATAAAGAAGAAGCAGATAAAGATATTTGCAAATCCTGTTGTTTTTGGGGGTTTTTTTTCTAAATGACCCAACTTTTTGACCAAGGATACCACTTTTTCCATTTCTGGAATGATAGCTAATTGGGTAATGTGATCCTGACTATAGCTTAAGGATCAGTAGCAAAGCTAGCAAAGAGGTGTGTTATCTGCCTAGTACATTAGGAATTTATCTGACAGGTGTAAATAAGTTGCACTTTCATGAGAAACCTGGCATGAATTTCCAAAACCATGGAGATTGATTACCGAGGTTCATATATAGAAGGGGCATATGGTGGCTTGTTGTTTACATATAATACGATTGATTTGTATCATTTATTTTGTGTGAAGAAGATGAAAAAGTTTTCAAGATAAAATGAAGTGTGTGCATTTTTTGAATTTTATTTTAAAAACTCTTAGAGCATAAGCAACCATTTTAATCATGTGCATCATAAATCAAAATTAAAATACATGAACATAATGTCTTTTTACACTACACAGGGAGAATGACTGCAATTTTCTGGACAGAGAAGCAAATTGCAAGGATTTGAAAACATATATGCTTGTGCTTTTATATATTTATAATAACAAAAATGCAAAATATATTTTTAAAAATAAATATATGGTTTTTCAACTTTTATCCTCTTGAGAATGAGTTCTCTTCACAAACTAAACTTTGCCAGAGTAGAGTTATAGTTTTAGAGAGACAGAAAGACAGTGGAAAGAGAGGACGAGAACATGCCCAACCAATCAATGCATCCTGTTCATGGTACTGTATGTGCAGCAGCTAAAAAAAGCTAAGTGTGCATACAACTTATGCATCCTGTTCATGGTACTGTATGTGCAGCAGCTAAAAAAAGCTAAGTGTGCATACAACTTAATTCTTATGCCCTTGATTTTCAAAGCAGGTGACATAACTTTATCAAAGAAAAAAACTGAACCCTGGAGAAGAAGAGAGATTTGATCATTCATTGTTATTGATCTCGGTGTTATATAACTGCTTACAGTCATCCATCCCATTAGGCTGATGATTACAGACCTGGAGCAGATACAATCATCAATTTACATATTAAGTTGCAGTCTAACTCTTCCAGCTCCCTCAGGACACATTCTGAAAAGAAAAAAGAAAACAAGGATGTTCCTGAAGGCTGATTGTCATTAATAATGTATTACAGAGGCTGTACCTTACATTTTTCATCAGCTTGGTGTATCAGTTTTCTGCCTGAATAATGCAGCTTTAAACATGAAAATAATTAAGAGTAATGAAAAAATTACAAGCATTGAGGCAAGCTATGGTTTCATGTTTTCTAGTATTTGAAGATGCTTATGCAAGAAGCCTAATTATAGGGGCAAATGAAAAAGGTTTTCTTTAAATTTATATAATTTCAGTTTGTCAGAAGAGTTGTCGGTATGAAATTTTTTATGATAGAATTAAGCAAATCTGTCTTAAGCAGCTGTCTTTGGTAAATGATACCTCCTAAGCCAGGTGATTGCTTAACAGAGGTTTATTTCTACAACACCTTGGTTTGAGAGACCTTAAAAAAGCGAATGTTTATGGCAGGTGGATGCTTTAATGATTGCGAAGACCTTTGATGCAGATTTAATTGTAGACTGTATTAAGCAAATTTCTTTCCTTTTTTGAAGGGCTGTGGTGGTTCAGGTGTTCGTGTGTTGGACTTGTGACTGAAAGAGTGTTGATTTGAATGCAAACATCAGATCAGCTTGGGTTGGCTATGGTGTGTCCTTTGGGAAAGCACTTTATTCCAATTGCCTTGGTACTAAATAACTTGTTTGTATTACTGTGCCACAAAATTTCAAACCAATCTAATCTTTTTTTTACTGAGAAAATGTCTGATTGTGGCTTGAAACTTAAAACTTGCTTCGTTGAAGCAAAAACTTATGTATTTCCTTCTTATGTATCTCTTACTTCAAGGTTTAAAAGATCCTAAAACTTTCTACATTCACTTGAAAGAATTTTGTGAAAAGGTACAAATGCAGATTTTTTTTTCTCCCTGTTCTTTGAAAAATTCTGAGCAAGTATCACAGTACATAATGTATTGTGCTAACCCAGTAACAAGTAATATTTTTAACATATCAGAGCACTGTTGGACAAGTAGCTTTTTATGACTATCCATTGAGAAGAAGTAGCAATTTTAAAAAAAACAAGATGGCTGCTATAGTGGCCATATTGGATGTCTCAGCAACACCATTTTCATTTAGGACCAAATAGACAATGGGGTGAATTGCTGTGTAAAATTCCAAATTAATCTTCCAAGTAGTTTAAGAACAGTAGCGATAATAAACTTATGCTAATGGATAGGCTGACAAACAACAGACAATGGAAAATGAAAATAGAGCAACCATAAGCTCTTTTGGTCTATGACTCTGGTCCAGTATTATAATGTACCACAGCAGTTAATTTGAAAATATTGTTATTGCTGAAGAATATCAGGTGGTTTCAACACTTGACAGTTAAAAGGAAGAAATGATCTTATCTTAAATTCCTGGAAATTCTTTTCACCGAGAGGGACTCTGTTTGGGAGGCATGTTTACCCTGTAATATTTCATACATGTATTTTTTGCATACAGCAGGAAATTATGAGAAATTTACAGTTAACTTTGTATCCAGGAAGATAGATGTAAATTATGTACAAGATATTAGCAAAGATAGCCCCTACTTATAATAAAGTTTTGAGAGTGTATAGGTTTTACCTGTGATTTTCATGGTCTGTTTATATTTGCTGATGTAATACTTACTGTATGCTAATCCATTTAATGCCATATTTGGTAGACAAGATTGTTTCCACTTCTTTGTATATGGTAATTATAAATATAAATAACTGTTACACACCATTTTGAACAATCTTATTTGTTATACATTTCTTGCATCAGGTATTCATTTTCATTCACTTGATATATGGGGAGTGGTGGTGGGGTGGGGGAATCGAATATCTTGTGAGACCTTTATGTAACTGTTTGGAAGCAACAAAACCAGTTGTGAAAATTGCATGTTTATTTACAGTTGTATAATGTATGGAAATGATTGTGGACCTACTCTAAAAAGGACAATTTTGACATCATCAAGTTAAACAATCAAATTTGGTGTAGTACTCAATTTAGCTCAAACAAACACTCTCGTCAGTCAACGCAGGCACTGAATACTGCTGGTCAAATGTCCGGCTGAATTCCAAAATGAAGTGTTGAGAAATTTTTTACACATTGCCTGTTTAACAATGCACATTAGTTTGCACATGTAATGAAAATCGATTATGTTAATAGTTTTTTAACATAACAGATATAAAACTGTTTTGTTTGTTTAATGAAAGTGCATGTTTTATTTGCTGGAATTGTACTGTTCACAGCAGCTTATGAATATATGAAAATACACTATTCAGTAATGGATATGAAGTAACAATACCATGTCATTCATATAATGAAAATCAAATTATAATACTGAATAATGTTGTTCATCAAAATTAAGCATATCTCATTGTCTAACAAAACTAAAACATTCACCATGAATAATGCTGTACATGGCAGTGGGACTTGTGCTATATTTACATAAAACACTATATATTGTAACTTTGTGCACGTAATTCTATGATGATTGAGCAGATTTGTTTATATAATTGATTGAGCAATTTTTTAAAAATATAAATGATTGAACAGTTTGTTGATATAAAGAGTGTACCACACCACGGATGATGATGCACTATACTCCTTTATCACTCTTATGGTGCTTAGCTTGTGCTAAGATTGTCTCAATTTTCAGAGTATGCATAACGAAAATACATCATTAACAACACAGTAATCCAATCTCATAGACATATCAGCAAAAGAGACCATTTTATCCATCGCTAAGTGACTGTGCTTTGGAAGAGAAACTTTGATTGGCTCATTCAAATAGCATGAAAGGTCATGTTTGGTCACAGTGGCAAGCAAAATTTATTCACTGTCAGTGATTGGTTAAGCAGGTTTATACATATTCCTGAGAAACGAGGAAATCTCAGCACATGCAGCAACGGGTGATAAAGGAGCATAATGGGTAATATCTATTGGCTTGTGATGATGCCTTCTAGACTATGTAGTATATATACATTGTTTATGTATTGCTTTTTGTATCTGTCACATTACTGTATGAGACTACATATACAACCTTTCTGACCTATATTCTCACCCCTGCCTTATTCTCCCACATAAGTATTAGTAGTTGTATTACCTACAACCATGTTATGCATACTGATTCAAGATTATCCACTCCCTTTTGAATAGAAAGCAATGTAAATCTGTTCCAGAGAGATAGGATTTGAACTCTTTTTTTTTTCTAACCCTGTGGGCAAGTTTTGTGTCATCTGTCTTAGACAAGAAGCTTAGGCTGTCAGATCAAAGCAGCTGTGAGTATGAAAGTAATTTCTTGATGTACTGGGAATGTGCATCAGTTTGGTTATGTCATACTTATTTCATATTTTACCAGCATTTGAAAATGTTAAGATTGTAATTGGGCATACTTATTTACTATCTAAGGGGAGTGAAGAATATTACATTGTAACATAGAACATTGAATTTCTTTGTTTGTTTTATGTAGTGCCTCTTTACAATCACATTGCATAATCCTTAATGGTTTCTGCATTATTATTTTAGTGTGTTGATTTCTAGTTTGTTGATGATAAGAACAGTTTTAGATAAGCAGTGTATTTACATATTATTTGCAAATAAATTGACTAAAACATATCAAGAAATTTCATGACACCTTCAAAGTACACCAGAAAATTGAATATTTAGCGTATAGTAAAAGTTCTTGACATATTTCTCCTGCTGTAAGCACAGTTGATATTTTATTTTTGTGTAAATCGATCAAATTGGGACAGGTTCTGGATGTTCTTGTTCACTAAGCCATTTGACATGTTCTCAAAGGTATGAGAAATAAAAGACAATCTGGTATTGTGGGTTTTTGTTGTACAGCGTTCACAAAATGCCCGATCAAAATATATATAAAAAGTAAAACAAAATTAATTCTAAGCCAGGCACTAAAATATTGGCTTGCGCTTTTTAGGAGTAACAATCTATATGGATGCATCTCTCCTTGGTAGAAATGTTATGTTATTGAATTCTGCTTATCTTACCATTCATATGCTAATTTAGATGAAACCTAGGGTGTGAAGTGCACCTATTTCCTGCAATACACAATGATTAGTTTTGTTACTTATAATATAGACTGTAATTACATGTTGGTCTAGCTTCAGGACCTAAGGGCCAGGTTGCCAACATTGAAAGCAAGAGCTGCATCAGAAGTTTTTTTGAATGTTACCATATTTTATGTATTCTGATTGAACTACTAGTAGTCTTTTGTAGACAGAATGCCGGGTTCATTTGCAGAATATAATTTTAACTTTTTCAGTAAGGTTTAGTTGTTGGTTGTTGTTTACTGTTCAGTCTGGTAACTACTGCTTTTCTTCAGGCCCTGGTTCAGTACTTGTAATGATAGAACAACAAGCATTCCACTCAAAGGAGTCATATGTTTTTGCTGAACCAGGTAGTTATTTTGTACCTAGATATCGGCTTACTTTGGGAAAGGAGGTGGACCTTATATGGACAGTTGAATGTTTAATATTTTCCAGCAAATTTACTGAAGTTTGCATTAAACACAATTACTGTGTTGTTGTTTTGTCTGCCTGTGAGTTTTTTTTTTAGTAACTGGACATGGGTTGTATTGTGTAAAGCACACAATATCAAGAGATGATGGCTCAGGGGTAAAATAATTTTCTGTGAACTATTTTTGTTTTTACCTTACCAGGTTGCAAAACCATGTGAGCTAGCTCATGGTATGGCCCTGTATCTACTATATGTTGTTTATCATGTGTCCATCAACAATTCCTATTTTAAGCTTCAGAAAAACCACTGGACAAATTTTGACCAAATTTGACAGAGTCTCCTGTCATAACAGACATTCATACTTCTGCAAATGATGTAAAACGAGCACCAAATATCGTTACCTTTTCTCAAAAAGCCACAACAGAATTTAACCAGATTTGTTAAAAAGCAGCATGATATAAAGGGCGTTTAAGTTGATACAAATTATGCTGATCTGCCTTCAGTCTGGCCATTATTACTAAAAAGAAAAAAAATCCTTTTGAATCATGTATAAGAAAGTACAGTAGTTCCTGAAACTTTGATAAAATTGGACAGAAAGCATCCAGGCAAAACTGCTTTCAAATTTGAACAAATGCTGCCATTGCAAAAAGTAGAAACCTTAAAAATTATATTTAATAAAAACTGTGTTGTAGAATTTGATAATGCATACTGGTATAAAGGCCTTCAGGTTTGTGAAAACAATGCTGATATGCTATCAAATATGTGCACCATTACTGAAAACAGAGAAAACTTTAAATAATTACTTCTCAAACTCTGCTCAACATAATTTTTGACCAACACTGACAGAAAGCATTGTGGCATGGTGACCTTTCAGTATTGGACTAAAGATGCTGATATGCCATAAGATATGGATGGAGAGAAAAACACAGACATTGAATTGAAACAATTTTTTACTTTTTATAATTAAGGGCATAGGGAAACATATTTACAGCAAGCAGGATCCTAATCCAGATTTCTTGGCCAAATGCTTTTTCATTTGGTCGTTAGATAGATGTCAGAAAGATGAGGGACCTCAAATGGGCTTCATGCATTTGGCTGTTATGTAAAAGTCAGCCAGGTGAGTGACCTCACGTTTGCCTCTTACCTGGATTCTTAGGTTGCTTTTAAATTAAGTTTATTGCAGAATTACTATTTTGCAGAAATGTTTACCTTGTTTGTTTTACAGTCAGATAGCTTTATTGTTATTGTATAGTTTTTCTTCATTATCCCTGGCTTCTCCTTATTGTCCAGTGACTTTGATTTGCCAGCCTGTAGCCACTGATATCTCTTGAAACACCTTTCTAATGACGTGTGGTCCCTCAGTGGTCATTTTCCTGCTGGATCCTTGCCCACAACTTGTTCACTTCCTGAGAACATACATGGCTTTCAGAGGTTTGGGCTTTGGAGAGTAAGGGTGGATAAACTTTAATTTATCTTAATGAGAATAGCATGGTGGTAACATAATTGCTTTTCACTTGTGTGGTTTTTGGTTCCATTCCAGCTTTCAGTATGTGCTTGGGTTTAAATGGCCACTCTTTTATGGTTTTTGGTTTCCACTGGGTTCTCCTCCTGTTTATATAAAAAATAAATAAATAAATAAATAAATAAATATATATATATATATATATATATATATATATATATATATATATATATATATTCTTGGATGTGTTTGAAAATCAGTAAGATCCATGCATATTAATGAGTAAATTTTGTATCTGACTGGCTGCATACCTGCTAATCTTCCATAAAATGCTGTCAGATTTTTGAGACTTGAAAGGTGTTTTGTGATCCCAGTGGTAGTCATTGTGCATGACCCAAAAAGTGATGTTGCACACACACACACACACACACACACACACACACACACACACACACACACACACACACACACACACACACACACACACACACACACACACACAGTAAATAGAAAAGCACACCACGTTTATGTCCGTAAAATCCAATTGACAGTGGAATACAGTCTTACCTGGATGCCAACTTTGCAGCATTTAATATTTTAGTGGTGCGTTTAAAGGTGATGCAAGTGTCATTCATGGTACTCATTATACAGTTCTTTACCATTCTGTTGCACTTTACAAAAGCCATATTCGGTCAATTTGGAGTGCTGAAATTTAATTTTGCAGGGGTTTGCTTGCTTTGCAGATAGCTCACCCTTTCCTGAATCATATCTGTGTTTTGACTTTGAAAATGTTTGGCATTTATTTATGGTGGAAAATCCAACTTCAAAGAAACATTGCAGCTTGTTATAAACTTAGCCAATAATCTTTAATGAAGATTTCTTAAATATTCTCATTCAGGGCAACAAAGTGTATTAACTTGTGTTTCTTCAACATCTCTTTGATTTACCAAACTTCCAATGTATTGGGTTTTTCCACTTTGTGTACATGTATTAAATAAGTGCATACTTAATGAAATGGTCAGCTGTTGTGCAGCCAGATGAGCAGCATCAGGCCTGTATGTGCCTCTTGTCTTTCACTGATTTTTCCCTGTGCCTTCTGCTAATTATTATCACAGGTCATTGTTCAGTGGTATTCATTGTACCAGCCACCTCCCACTGACCATTTATTAGAGACACCTGCATATCAGGTCAAATTCCAGCTTGGTCATAGTTCATTACACCTTTGCTTCTTTACACTATAGAAGGTTTGCTGAATGAGGTTCAGAAGTTAACATTTGTATGAGATAATAAACTTTTTGACAGATTCTTATGTATTCCACTTTCAAAAAGCTAAGAGTATTTTAATGTGATATTACCTTTTGCAGAAAAGTTTCAATTTAAACTCATGTCAGCTATAAATACCTAACTGGGTTCATTACAGAAACAGCACCAGTGAGGCATGGTCATTTCATAATGTGGATTGGTTTTAATTTAGTGTTTCACAGCACAGCAATACAAGTAAGTTTCTTAGTATCAGTACAACTGGAGCAAAGTGCCTTGCCCAAGAACACTTGATCATTTTGTTTTTCTTGGTTTTAATGGCACGTGTTACATGATAATGACTTTATTATTTGCCACAAAACACTGAGGCAAACAGCCTAGGCTGGCCTTGGCAGTTATTGAACCTTACACCCATGGTTTACAAGTCTGACACTTCACCAACAAAGCTACTGGGACTCCATCCATGAGCTCACCAAGGTAGCTGACCTGGTCTGATCGATTGTAGAACCACTGCCAGTCCTGCCACCATTATTAGTATTTTAAGATATGCAGGAGAGCACATTGGACCTATTCTAACTCCCCTAGGCCCATGGAGGGTTTTATAATAATAAACTATCAACAGTGTAACCAATTATCATACTGAGCCACCACTTCTTTGGACATTATTACATTGATTCCTCCTCTTCCATGGTCATTATCACACTGATTCCTGTTCCTTGGTCATTATCACAATGATTCTTCCATTATCATGGTCATTATCACACTGATTCCTCCTCTTCATGGTCAGTGATTCTTCCACTTCCATGGTCATTATCATACTGATTCCCCCTCTTTTATGGTCATTATCTTACTGATTCCTCCTCTTCAGTGATCAATATCACACTGATTCTTTCCCTCGCATGGTCATTATGATACTGATTCCTCTTCTTCCATGGTCATTGTCACACTGAACCTATCACTTCCATAGTCACTATCACACTGATTCTTCCCCTGATATGTTCAGTATCATACTGTTTCCATCCTAATTTCACCATTTCCATGGTCATTGTAATACTGATTCTTCAACTTCCATGGTCATTATCACATTGATTCTTCCACTTCCATGGTCTTTATTGTACTGAGTCCACTTCCATGGTTATTATCACTCTGATTCTTTCACTTCCTTGGTCATTATCATGCTGATTCTCCCACTTCCATGGTCATTATCATACTGATTCCTCTTGCTTGGTCATTATCACACTGATACTTTCACTACCATGGTCATTATCATACTGATTCCCCCTTTTTCATGGTCATTGTCACATTGATTTCACCTCTTTCTTATACACGTTTTTCCATACACTTGAAAGTTCAATGGCTGTGTGCGCATGAGTGTGAAATACTTGGCTATGAAATATATATATATATATATATATATATATATATATATATATATATATATATATATATATATATATATATATACATATATACACACACCACTCCCTTGATAACTCACGCCCTGATAACTCGCGAACCCACTTATAACGTGGGGTCAAGCGTGTATCCCAATTTTTAAACCAGAAAATACCAAAAATTTGATTCGTATTGGTTGAACTTGAAGAAAATCGTGATCAAAATTGGTAACGGAAACTTGATATACCTCTCGTTTTATCGTCGAAAAATGGTAGATAGGACCTGGAAATTTAATCAACATTATGAAATAACAACTTTTAATAAGAAGTCATATAATTTGTTACATTTTCTTTTCAAACGACGTTCTTAGTAAACCGCAATTAACAATATTCAAGGACATTTTGATCAATGAAAATGTCACTTGCGCCAAGTGGAGGCAGTACTTTAATAAATAAATACCAATTAAATACATTTTTTTATCAATTGAAATTTGTGTTCTAGTTCTGTCTTTTAGTTCCTTTTAAGTGTAATCATCATAAATGCAATGTGTCCTCTTGTAATTAAACGTAAAATGTGTCAATCTACTGTAACAGCTATGTCCGCGAGCGTTTCGCTGAGAACCTAATTAAGTGTCCACCGTGTTTTGATATTGGACTAGTGGAAGCATCTGTTGTATTATTGCACTAAATAAAAAGAGGGCCTCCTTTTCTGTTATCATGGAATTATGTCTTCTGAATCAAATAAAGCAGGTGAAATTGAAAAAAAAGTCAAAAGGCATACAAATCCTACATGTTTAAGAACCAGCGGCACCGGTCGTATGTCGGATAACTCATTTCAGTTTATCAATCGAACGCTGTGATACATGTAGAGTTTTGCAAACACAATGGTTTTTGTGTTTTATTTGTTTGTTTTGTCTATGTTTTGTATATGCCTTTGAAAAAGACTCATTTAGAGTCGAAAGCGCTCAGGCTAATTAGATACCAGTTTTGCATTGTTCGTCGTCATTCAGCTTATTGCATTTATCTCAATCAATCCCTGACACACGTGATCATTTGCTGGATCCAGTGTGCTTGAAAGGGCTGTTATTCACCATATGATTTGTATTCTATATATATATATATATATATATATATATATACCAGAGCTATTTTTATTACTTATTGGAAAGAAAACACATATTGAACAGTATGTATACAGGGGTTATATATGTAAAACGCTTTATTAAAGAGAATAAACTGCACCTGAACTTGTAGCTGAGGAGGTGGCACCTGTACAACATCACTGTGTTATAATTAGTTTGTGGCTTGCAGGGAGGTGGTTATGTTGGAATGAGCAAACACCTGTTGTATTGTTGTGGAAGAATTAGACACATGCATTGAAGTGTATCCTGATAAACTTGTTACAAGACCCTGCTTGTTTTGAGTTGGCAGATAGAGCATGGATTGTTTTCCATCTGATCCTTGTTTTACCATATACACACATTTGCCAAATATTCAGCTGCAAAACTAAAATATTGTGAAACCTGTTTTAGAAGATGCCTTAAAATTACATCACGTCCATCTATAAACACCATCATCTTCAAATCCCATTCTCCTAAATGAGTTCGCAAACTGGCTGGCATTGTTTTTTGTGTTTTCATGTAATCAAGATTGGTAAAAACATTTATTGTGCCAAGCCAGACCAAATTTTCATTTAGATATATTAAATGTGGATTCCAAGACCTGATCAGAGTCTGGTTGTTGCAGCCTTATTTTTCAATTATTTTTGTGAAACACATTTTTGAACTTTTTTGACTTGGGCTTCTGGGGAAAAGGTTTGTAAGTACGATAAAGACAAATGGGCATAAGGTGGACCAATTAAATTTGGTATGATTTTTGTATTATTAAGATCTGATTAGATTTTCATACCATTATATAGTATTTTTTATAATGCATTTTTGAACTTTTTAGACATTTTTTTTACAAAAGCTTGTAAGCATGATCAAGTAAAAATTGTGTGAGGTGTGCAAACAAAATTTGCTATGTTTATTTTACTTAATATGCACAGATGACTAAGATTTCCAGGCAAATTTAGCAGTTTTGCCAAAAGTCATCTTTTAGTTGTTTTTGTGCAGACTTTCTGCTTTTCCTCAGGATTGTGAACATAACTGGTCAACATTTTTGTTTGCTGCTCTGTGTTGTGCAAAAAATAATTTTTACATTGCCAAAGATCTTTTTCATACATACTTAAATTTAATTATCACCAGACAAGTAATTTTTCATTTTAGAAAGAAAATGAAAGTGTTCCATTTGAATAATTTTGACTGCAGTTCGTCAGAAAAAAATATATGGACAGAGCAAGCACAATTTTGAAATAATTTTACTGTTTTAGTAAATGAAATTTTCAGAGGCAAAGGAATTCCTCTTGTGAAGGTGATAATGGTTTTTTTCTAAGTTTTCTGTTTCCTAACACATTTGGAAGCAGGTGCTGGGATTTTCTGAGCTGGATATTAAAAATATATTTCAGGAATGCATATCTTGACTAATAGCACATTATTAGTAGAATTTATTTTTAAATTGTTTTATTGTCTTGCACATTTTTGGTAAGAGTTTCTTGAAGAAGGGTAAATTTCATTGGTATGTTAGGCTGAAATTAAAGGAAAATGTGTAAGTGTCAGTCATGCATTCAGTATGAAGCTGATTGGTGCAGAAATTTAAAATTTGCAAGTTTTCTAGTTCATCATTGTGTCATCATGTCTTTAAAATAATCAATATAAAGAATGGAGTGACAAATTCAGAGAAAATTTTTTAGTCTAATCATGAGCTTAGCTTGTATTGCCTAGGAGATTATTTTTGCACAAAAAGAATTGATCTCTTGGATAATTAGAATATGTTCTGCTTACTAATTAGCATATTTCTTTAAAATTAGTACTTTTTAATTGCAGATAAAGAGTCATGTTGATTTAAAGAGATATTTTGAGGACACAGTAAAAATTTAACCAAACTTGGATGAAAAATATTGATATTATAATTTGTAAAGAAACTATTTGTTACATAGTGTAGAACTTCAAAGCTGATCAACTGTTTCTGTCTGATGGATTGGCCATTTTCATAAAGTTGCGAAAGAAACCTTAGATGTAATTTGCCATCATAGACAGCTATATTTAGAACTACTTTTGTTCACATGGTAAGATATAGTGGTGGAAATCAGGACATTATTAGCCTTTTGTGTCACATGTTCTGCACCCCTCTGGAGGTGCAGTACCACAACCCATCAAATATATGTGTATTCTTATGACTGCTTTAACTCATTCAGCCCCGGAGATTTTTGTCATTTTCACTTTAAATGGGGGTAGGGAGCACATTTGGGAGGTTAATTCTGAATACATCCAAATACATCTGCTTCCAGGACTTTTTTGCTTTGACTGATTCCTAGTTGCGCTAGAAACATTGTTTTTCAATGGCTATTTGGCTCGTGCATGTGTAAAAGGGTAAAAATTGGAGTTCTTTTTTCTTTTCTTTTTTTGTTTTAATTGGAGCCATCAGTTTTGTCTCCTTGCCACTTCTTACTGCCAGTCTCCAACTTAACCTACTTTTATGCAGTTCAGACCTGTCTGCCTTAGATCACAGGCCAAAACTCTTAAATCCGGACACAAAAAATTCCAATTCTGACAATTGGCAAATGTTTGGTGTAAAAAAATCTGGTCTCAAACAATAGGTTTTTCCCACTGCATTTTGTAATGCGAGTAGAAAAATTCAGATTATTTGGTATCATTGTAGAGCTCCATCTGTCTGCTTTTTTGTAATACCACCCACTTTGGTGTATCTTAAATGACCTTGATGCTACAGAGCTCAGAAGTAGGGTACAGCCACATCACACCTACAGGCGTGATTTGGGCTGAATGAGTTGAAAGTTATTTCTTGACTTGAGGAAATGGCCAAAGGATTGCTGGAACATTTGGAGCAGAGATAAACATTCACACCTCCATGGTTGATTTGATTGGCCAGTGGGACCACTCTGGTGGTGTAGTGGTTAAAGTGTCCACCTTGGATGCAGGAGGTTGCTGGTTTGAGTCTCGGCCGAGTCATACCAAAGACTTTTAAAGATGGTACTAACAGCTACCTCGCTAGATGCTGAGTATTAAGAGGTCAGTGTTAGGGCTGGTTGGCCTGGTGTCAGGATAATGTGACTGGGTGGGATATGATGCTATATGTCCGTGGCATGATGCCCCAGTGCTAGACATCACTATAAGCTGCCACACTGCAGACATCATAGTGATATGACTGAAAATGTTTTAAAGCTACAGCTAAAAATCCAAATCACACACACCTACACAGACAGATTGACAAGTGGGAATGTCAGTTGTGCAGCAGATGATTGACAACCACCTGGCTCATCAGACAGATCAGTAGAAAACTAGTTCTCCATGTAAAAGGAAGCCAGTCCATTTGCTGACTAATCTTTCAAAGTTATCACTTCTTGGTTGACTTGAACAGAACCCATCCTAATCAGTTGTATATAATTTGTTGATATAGATGGAGCATTTATTTTTAAAATTCCAATGTAAATTTACAGATTAGCTTGGGTCAAGTTTAGGCCGGATATAGCTTTTGTCTGCAGATGAAAGACAGATACTGTACATGCCAGAACCTGCAATTCATGGGTCAGCTGCATAGAAGAATTACATGATGAGAGAAAGTTGCACTAAAACAGCAGATAATCAGGTCTCAAATGAATTAGTCCACATTCCATCCCACTAGTTTATATACCATATATACTTGTTTATAAGTCAAGTCAAACTGTAAACAATAAAGATACTGATCTGCTATTGCATGATGCATCTGTAGATCAGGGTCTATGCTGTTTGTTCTACTGATTACTTCTAACCAGCTGCATAGACCCAGATGTGCAGGTGCTTTATGTGATCTAGATGGACATGTATTATATGCAAGTATATATGGTAAGTAAACAATTAAGGCAGAATTTATTTAATATTCATTCTTTAGATAGTGCCCACAATACAGAATATATGTTTTCAGACCAAATTTTAAACTGTTTCCTTGTAATGCTTTTTGAACAAACTGAGACCATCTAGAAAGCTATGTATCATGGTTTTTGTTGCAAACAGATTGACTTGTTTTCGTAAGCAAGGAATGGGCATTGTTGGGATTCAGTTATCAGTTAGCAAGGTGCCTTATTGGCCGAGTCAGAAATTGGCTTTGTTGACATGTTAATGTCATGTGCCCACAGTTATACCTAATATCATTATTATTTATGTTATGACTAAATACACCTGTATAGCCATTGGGCATTTAGCAGAAGTTAGTAATAGTAGAATCTTTATTGCATATTATCGTCTTAGCCATTTGCAAACATATAAATATAGAAAATCAATTGATACCAAAAGTTAAATACAAATATTAAACCAGACAAATAATGTTATATATATATATATATATATATATATATATATATATATATATATATATATTGGATAATACAATATGCATTATAAAATGAGTCTTTTCAAATGACATATTGTAATTGACAATGCTGTAGTATGAATCATAAGCCAACGTTTACATGTATGCACTAAAATATGAATCATGATTCTTGAATCTGTGTTAACCACTAAACAGCAAGTATTCTAACTAGCAAATATGGAGACGAAAACAAATTTTAAAAATACAATGGAGCACATTAAAAAGAAAAAGAAAATTGAGTACATTATCAGCAGCAGAAGTAGTTAAAGCTACAAATTTTGAAATATGGAGTTAGCATCTTATATAGTAGTTGATTTAGGCTGGTTGAGAAAGTTAACTTTTTATTAAATGCTCTAAATTTCATTAAATGATTATGGACTTGAATAATTCATTGTGAAGTTTAAGAGATCAAAGAATAATATTGGGTTTTTTTGTAATCTGATTATTACATGAAAGTAGGTAGTAAATCTAGCCCCAGCTGAAAATGACAAAATACAGCTATATAGCCAGTGGACATTTAACAAAGGGTGATAATATTCCCTCAACCCAAATTCTTGCCTTACGTTCCAATACCAGTAGCATATACCTGAGTATGCCTTTACCATTTACACTGAAGTTCAGATCCAGGGGTCTAGCATAATAGAATTAAGTAGTGCTAGAAGTGTAAGCTTTACACCTTCTACAGTGCTGGTAAGAAGTTTGATTTCTTGCTTGCATCATTTTCTTCTCCTGTGAAAAAGGTCCAAGACAAGGGGAAAAATTATATCCTTTATTATTCTCCATATTCCTGAATGACCTAGACTCATTTTCAGTAGTAAATGGGTGCAGATTTTGTGCTGTACCCTCCAAAAACATGCTGATTTTGTAAATATGTTGAATGTTATGTTGCTTTTACATGTTGTTCATACTTTACTTGCCACAGATAATCATGCTGACATGCAATACATACCCAGTATGTTTAGTAGATATTGTGCTAAGTGGAAATTTAATATCCATCAGAAAAATCCCCACAAATTATTATAATTGGTTCCTTGAAAAGGGTCACACATTCAAATTTAAGATAAGAAAGGCCTATATTGATGTTGCATATGAATATACATACTTAGGCCTTATATTTCATGATATTGGAAAGTTCTCCAGTGGCCTGAAAAATCTAGTATCTATTACTATAACTAATAAAGGTATGCATTTACTTAAAAAGTGTATACACAGTTTAGGTCTGCTTATTGATTGTCAGCTAAGACTGATTAGACCATTGTACAAATTTTAACATAAGCTTGTGAAATCTGTGGATTTGTAAGATCAGATAATAGTTGAACAAACTCATCTTTCTTTTGAAGTATACTTAATATACAAAATGTTTCCATCTATGTATCGTAAATGGTGAACTTGGTCTTTTCCCCTTAATTATTAGCATTAAAACTGGTATGATAAATTATTGGGCTAGATTTGTTAGTGGTTATGAAGAAAAAAATGTCTTATCAATTGTATTTTCTCTCATACAAACATTTTTGAGATAATTTCTATGACACTAAATGGATGCTAGTAATAAAATCTATATCAGATGATGTTGGGTTTGCTCTCTATGGAGGAAAAAAAGTTTTGTTTCAGTTAAAATTGTGAACATTGTTGAGCTGCTACTAAAAGATCAGTACAAACAAGTTTGGGAAACCAACATCAATAGATCATCTAAAGGTATTAATTACAGGTTATTTAAAACTAGTTTGCATTTTAAACATTCTGTCATTACTAAAAATAGCTCTTAAAGATTAATTAAGTTTAGAACTGCAAAAAAAAGGTTTCCTGTTGAAACTGGTAGGTGGGAAAATGTTTCCGATAATGAATGATATTGTCAGTAGTAGGAAGAAATAGTTGGTGACTTGTTAATTGCAAGAAGTATTTTATGAATATCATTATCTTCTTTTGTGATCTTATTGCCCTGATGAAAGACAAAATTGTATATCTCATTTTTACATTTCCAGGACTTACATTTATAAATACAATCACTTAATGAATACAGGTAACACAAGACTATTTGCAGGTTCGTAGATTATGTTTTCCGGAATATTGTAATCCCAGGTTAGCATTATGTTGATATCACACAATATATTCATGTTCTTTATCTTATATACCTCATGTTATAAACTTTACAATCTAAGTATAATAAAGTCTTATCATCCAGAAATCTTAATTCAAGCTGACCACGTGTGACCTATGGATTGTTTGAAATATTATGGATCCTCAGGCGCATTTTACATGTATAGACTTCAGCAGAGATGATATTTGTTTATATTTCTTATACAGTGTTGATAACATTTATGAAAACTGTTTAATTTGCTGCATTTAAAAAAAATTCTTATGTTGCCTGTCAGCATTTGATGAGAAATTTGCAACTCACTGTGCATCACAAGCTAAAGCAAATGAACTTAAAAGTTTTGTACAGAATTCTATATGGCATAGTTAGGTAAACTTTTCTATGTAAGTGGCTAGAATGCTGTAACACAACAGGGCATGTAAAACCAAATTTTTTTCATTATGATATGGCTGGTCATGATATGAGTTGCCCATATGAAACTTCACAGTTTTCTTCATGACATTCTAACATCACTATTAATTAACAGGTAAGAGTTGGTTGGTAATGTTGCCTACCTGGTCATGTTTGAGAAATCTGTCTACAGCTGCCATTAAGGAATTGTACACCATCAAGACTTTGTATTAATTGCTGACATTTACAGATATATTATTGAATCAGTTTGTGTGGTATGCCAGTCCAGTTTATCCCCGCTTGGTTGACTTGAGTAAAGAGGCAAATCATATAAGACTATGACACATTAGCACAATACTAGCTATTCAGTGTCGGGTAAGTTTAGGTATCCAAAAAAGACAAGAAAATTAAGTCAAAAATGGGTAAATCCTTAAAAGACAAAGTTCAGTTTTTGATATAAATCTCTCTTTTAAAATGTCCAGGACCATCTCACCTGGAAGATGATAATGGGCCACCTGTTAGGGCAAAAGGTTTGCATCCATTAGTTGCCTTATATAAGGCATGGGAAGGAGCATTGGCTCTATTTTACATTTACATCTGCAGCTCACAGGAGTATGTCAAGAAGACAAGCATGGTAAAGTGTTTACAAATACTCTGTACAGTTTTATCTCCAGTAAATAAAATATGCATTGAACAATATGGACCTATTTTCTTTCTCAATTATTCATGGTTGGCAGATGGCAGTTTTTACAATTTTGTATTAAGTTTGTTTCATTATAAGTGAAAATTCTCAAAGTCATTGATTAAGATTCTAATTTGAGGTGCTAACTTTAATATCTGTCTCTCTGTGTCTCTGTCTGTCTGTCTGTCTGTCTCTCTCTCTCTCTCTCTCTCTCTCTCTATATATATATATATATATATAAGGCTTTACAATGTAGTATTTTGAAAATATCATTTGCATTTGTTGAAAATTGTCAATAGCATTATATCAGTAGATCCGTGAGGAACATTTGCTTCTTTCCTTTAGTGCCCTTACAAGCACCGAGAGAAGTGAGAAAAAAATGAAGCCTTTTATTCATTGCCTGGCTGCCAAAGTGTGTCAGTCGGTCAGTTTGTCATTCAGTCATTCGGCTTATACCTTGCCCCAGAGTACTGTATATACTCACGTATAAGCCAAAGAATTTAGGAAAAAAATAAAGCCTTGAAGAAAGGGGGGGGGGGTCGGCTTATCTGCAGGTCATGCAATTTTTCCTATTTTTACCTAGTCAAGTTGGGGGGGTCGGCTTATATACGAATGGGCTTATACACGAGTATATATGGTAGGTACTGTTTTATGTACCGTATATACTCGCATATAAGTCGAAGAATTTAGGAAAAAATAAAGCCTTGAAGAAGGGGGGTCGGCTTATCTGTGGGTCATGCAATTTTTCCTATTTTTACCTAGTCAAGTTGGGGGGCGGCTTATATGTGAACGGGCTTATACATGAGTATATACGGTACATAACATGTATAGCTTTAGCTCTAGTTTTGGGATTTGTAACTGCTGGCATGTTATATCTGTTTCAAATCATATTCTAATGAAGGGTGCTATAATGAGGGAGAACAGTACATTATGATATATAAGCAAAACAATCATACTTGACATTGTGAATCAAAATTAAGTACAATTACCACTGATTGAATACAAAATGGAATAATGATAAGTTTGTAAGAGGAACATGTATGCAATGAATACATTTTATTTCAGATGTAACATATATAAAACAAATACATTTGACTGTATTTCAGATATAATTACAACCATATGTCATGTATCAAAGAAATTAATTTATATTTTTTATCTCATAAGCCAGAGCATATTATGTTTTGATGTCTGTCTCTATCTGTCTATTACCAATTTCAGCACAATAACTCAAGTTTTCTGCCAGTTACCAAACTTTGTTATTGGCTTACATTGGTGGTATTAGAAGAAGCGTATTGATTTGGGGATCAAAATGTCTTTATGTTGGATTTATTTCCATCTTCATCACTTATTAGTTTCATAGAACTTCTGTAGGGTGGCCTTGTACAATGGACAAGCAACAATCAATGGTAAATATTTCCTGAAAATATGACCTGTAGGAACTGTTACTGCATCTGTCAAAAGCTTGTTTTGCACATTAGTAATCATGGGTTCAACACCTGCCATATTACATGTTATTAATTCATTAGTTTATATTGTTGGTTAAGAACTTAGGTTTGCTTCACTGTACACTACTAAACTTTGTCTTCTGTGCAGCAAATTATGCAGGTTGTGAAAACCTTGTACAACTAAAGTAAAATACATAAACATCGATGGTCAGAACATTTACATTTCCTAGGGCATTTTGAAATATCTGTTCAAAGTCATCCAGGTCATCCTTTCCTAAGACCAACAGTTCAATTATTCATAGGTTAGAAAGCTGTTAATCTATAAAGCAATTTATACCTGGTAGCTTTTTTTTTACCTTTGAACAGGTAAAAATGTATGATTATTAGTGACTTTAAACCCTCAACTTTGAGATCATTTTGGTACTTTTTTAATGTGCATATAGGCATAATGATAATAAAACACCAAAATATCCTATTGTTAAATTGTGAAGGAGTACTTAGTATAGCATGATTGCTATACCATCTCTACTCAGTACAGAATAACATCATCATCATCATCAATCCCTTAACCCAAGAGGTTGTTGGTGCACCATAGTTGGCTTTACAACCAATTCTCTCCATCTATCCCTGTTCTCTACTGCCCTTTGGGAATCTCAAAATCCCATACCTGTCCACTCCTTAATGTTGCCTTCCCACCTTTTTTTTTCTATCTGCCTCTTCTTCTGCACCCTCGCACAGACAAATGAAGACAGATGACTTGTAAACGTTGATATATAATGAAATTGCAAATATTGTCAGGGACAATTAATTCAAAGGCAGTGATTTCAGAGTTTTAAAAAATTCTTTTTTGTCACAATTTTCATTTCACTTGTCGTAAAGCGTTCAAATTTTTCTGTTTATTTCAGATTGTTTGATATAATGGAAACAGTTATTTTTAAACATTAATTCTGCAGCAGATAAATTCTGTTAATCTTGCTAATGTATTGATATGGGTGTAATGTGCTCAACTGAATTGGCTATAAATGATGAATACTTGTAAAATGTTGAAGTATTTACCTTTTTAAAGATTGATATTTTTATATAACTAAGGATCCAAGAAATCCCAAATCACAAAAAATGTATAGCTTGCTCTGCATTATTCCCTAGTTAAATAATCATCCCAAAGTTACTGTCATTAAATAGAAGAGTATGGAGAAAGGTACCCTATTTAAAACTGCATCCAATTTGCGCTGATGGAAGATCATAAATTCCTTATCAAATACACAAAGATTTTGGTCATGTTTGTGAGTTAATTTTTTTCAGTATGACATGATCATAACGATCACATCACTTTCCTGCATCAGAAAGCCTGTATGATCAATTTCATGGAAGATTGTAAATCACAAAATATTTGTGGTTAGTTCTTTCATTTTCTTTCACAGGGCTGTATTAAAACTGTAAAAGAATTTGTTTCATTATCGATCAGAGACACAAGTTGCAGCCACTGCAAAAATTGTCATTTTATGTCAGTCTCTCTGGGAGTTCATAGAGCTACATATATGATACATCTAGGTAAAAAGTAATTTTATATTGATGATGTCATAATGTAATTATCACTTCATTTTCAGTTCTGTATTAAGTGTTGATTTTATAGGAAGCAGAGGACTATTGGTTTTCAGTGATATGCATTGTTTGGTATCCTCACTTTAAGTTGTAGATATTGATTGAATTGAGAATTAAACCTAGTTGAGAGGATATATATAACTTCTAAATTCTGTAAGTTTTAAATAGAAGTACCCAGTAAAATTAATAATACAATAGCTTACTTAACTAAATTAATGGACATGTAATTTTGTGAAGTGGGAGTATGTAATACATGTATTTTTCAAAGCATGATCATTAAAAAAATCCCCATGATCTTGAAAGGAAGTAAGAAGATCACAACTTGTGTACAGGAAGACAAACACATACAACATGAATACACCACTGCCTCATTATAGCATGCCTGGATTAGATGCAGACCTGTCTAATATAGGGGCAGGTGTGGATCCCATTTTTCCATGATGCAAAATGCAACAGAAATAGGCTGTGTATAATGCTGAATATAAATAAAATTATGATCAAATTGGTAAATGAAATCTTTACATCACTCACTTTAATGTTGAAAATGGTGGTTACTGCCCCAAAGTTTGAATCAACATCATGAAAATTTTAACTTTGAGAGCGTTTCTGTGAGGATTTACTTAAGTGCTGCTGTGGTTTGATTTCCATTGTGCGGAAATGATGTTGCATTCACATGAGTTTCTGACAATCTTTCAGAAATGTATTATCTTGAAAATAATAGGTATTTATGCCCAAAATTAACTTCACCTGAAAAGCTTTTTATTGGCAATTATTTTCATTTTGTGATTATGAATGAATATTCAGTTATTAAACCCCATCTCTCGATCTTCTCAGTGTTGATATCTGTCCCTTAATTTTTCAGAGGTCCCTCAGTAACTTGTGCACAAGTTGTTCAGGGATAGGTATACAGAGAATAAACTTGGTGCATTTGAAAATGTTCCAATTGTGGCATAAAACTTCTGTCTTAGCCCTTGAGTACTATATCTTATATACTTGCTTTTAAGTCGAGTCCAGCTGCCAACAACATAGACCCTGTTCTGCTGTCACATAATGCACCAGTAGATCAGGTTCTGTGTTGTTTGTTCTACTGAATATCCTAACAAACTGCATAGACCCAGATGTGCCAGTGCATTGATCTGGGTCTATACAGTTTGAAGTTGGATCAGACTTGTAGGCGAGTATATACGGTATATTATTGCTGTTTTACTTAAAGAATACACTGCTCCCTCTTTATGTTACTGCTCATTGGAGCCATAATATTGATCCACATTATATGTGAGGGAGCATTACATCAAAGTATGTTCAAGCAAGGTTTTTTCGTAATACCAGTAGTACATTGAAACACAGATATAGGGCACATAATCACATTATCATTGGTTCTTAATATCCAGGAATTAATATTAAATGAAATACTTCAATAGCAATGAGAAAATAAAATGAATATTATTAGTAGAAAGTTCCCAATGTTGACAAATTTGTGTGCAGAATTTTTAAATACGATTTGCCAAATTTGTTAACATTATACCGGTATGTACCCTACACTGATGATTACCCCATATAAGAAATAACCTGTCAGCTGCTAGATATATCTTTGCCTGGGCCTTATTATCATGAACATGTATTTGGGTGTTTTGTAAACTGACATGGCTGCCATTCTTCAAAATAATGTGTACATATTATGGTATTATTGAATGTACCCTGCTATGAAATCTAAATGATATATTTGTTGTATTAGTTACACAGATTATGATCAAGGAATCAGGTGTTTGCTGTATCTGTGTGCAGATAAAATAAAAATTAACATTGTTGGATTGATGTAGGATCAAAATCATGAAATTCTACCCAACATCAGATGTCCCACACATAGGTCAGCTGATTCAGTTGCTGTACCTGTGTGCAGATAGAACAGCTTAGTCACCAGTTGACTTTGTTGGAACTATCAAAAGCATGAAATAGTAGCTCACATCAAATGTCCCACACATAGTTCACCTGATTCCATTTAATGACAAAACAGAAGCTATCATATTCAGCTAATAGGATAATGGATTTTACCTTATATCCTAGTTTTAGCTGATACATAAATCAAAACATTTCTTAGTGAGCTTTTGTTTGTTGAAGGTTCATTTGTGTAATATTAGAGAGCCAACAAGCACCTGTAGGTGGTTTTCATTCTCTATTGGTTATCCCCCCCCCCTTCCAAGGTACTTTAACTCAGTTTTTGAAGTGAAAATTCCCTAATTTGTTCATACTTCTTTTGCAGAGAAGTCTTGAAACTCACTTAGAAGCAATTTTGAATGCATACATTTTTAAACTGTATTGTACCCTGCCCAAAAAAATACCAATTATTCGCTGCAAACTATATGAAGGTAGGTATACAGTAGTAGTGTCCTAAGAATTTTTTAGTTGGTTGTGGAAATTCAAAATGGTTTTACATAAATGTGTATGTAGGTTTGCATATAACATTATATGATACTGTTTAGAGAATTTCTGCCGGTTTTTCAAGTCACAAAGGTTATGCAAAACTGATAATTAATTAGTTTAACTGACCATAATAGGTTTTTCATATATATACATGTATATTCTTTTATATTTATTATCCATTGTTACAACAACAGATGGTAGATAAGTCTTATTCTTTCCAGTATTTTTATTATTCAGTTTGGACTAGAGCATTCTCAGTTGGTGAAAAATAATTTTGCCAAGTTCATCATCAAACAGCTGTCAAAATTCAAAATGCAAAAATATGTAAAAGATTCCTAGTGAGTACCTGATTCCAACACCCTTTCAACTGCTAATCCAAACCTATTGCTGGTATTTTTTAAAGAAACAAATGAAATAAAGAAAGAAGTGGATCTTTTGTGAAGTTTTCTTATATTGACCAGATTTTTGAATACAGTTGGGTCCTGTGCCAAAGCGATAGGTAAGCTACAAATTACAAATAAAAATGCAAACAATGCAGTTCTAAAGCCAACATTACTGTACACAGTATATGTAATATAGGGAAGGACCAAGTTGGATTTATATGGTAATGATCTCAGCTTTTCACATACATACATCTAGTCAAGTTGTTGGGGCAGAAGGTTGGTAAATTTATGAAATAAATTGTATACAGGAAAAAATATAAAGGATGTAGAAGAAAAACCTTTATTTCATCAAGGGGGATCTCAAAAATGTAGTATATTTCTGGTAAATTCAGAAAATTTCAAATGGGGGAATACCCTGATTATAATGAAAGTATTGAAGGGGGGGACAACATGTTTGCTGCCATACATTCATCTTATATATATTCCATGACCCCTCTTTGTAATGATGTTTATGGAAACCATGGCCAAGTACCGCCTTGTAATTGCCATGTATAGCCTTTCGTATACTGCAAAATGGCATTAAACTTCCTAGACCCAATCGCCTTCTTGGCAAAGTTGCCTTGTACTTTTGTTGGTCCCTGTTTGCAAAAGCATCAAAAGCAAGGATACATACCTGGTTAATAACCTGGGTATTTAATTTTTAAAAAATCTATGGATAATTTATAAAATACATGTAGATAATAATAAACAGATAAACATAATGTTTCTAAAGTGACTCCAACAAATATATGATTTCTCATTAGATTGTCCTAAGGGGTGCATGTCAGAAAGTGAGGGACACAATAAGGGGAGATATCAGACTTAATAGGAAAGTGCGAATCTTGGATAAAGCACGAGGAAAAAAAACAACAAAATAGTTCCATACCTGACTGCACAGTGGGAAAGAGAGTGCAGTCCGCAACTAAGATATGATGACCCAAAGCCCAGAGAGAGAGAGAGAGAGATGGAAACATCGACCAGACACCAACATTGATTTGGAAAAGACTGGAAGCACCAGATAATGCTGTCATGCAGGCAGTCTGAGTTTTATCTCAATCATATGATGAAATTTGATCTATCAGTAATAAAACAGCTAAAATGAATTTTGCTTAAGTTTCTAATTCTACATGTATTTCTGAGAGAAAACGAATCTTTCGCATGTCAATTTTGTTTATATAATTGATTAAATTGTTGTATTTTATGAAAAGGGGCTCCTGTTATTCTATTCCATATCTCTTCTCAGTTCTCTCTTGTTCCATCCCTTAAGTTCACATTTTATGTTATTAATTACTCAGTCCAGGCAATGTGGTCAATCATCTCCTAGATAACGATAACCAGAACATTTCAGCAATGGGGAAGATCTCTCACATCATCTATTCCACCACACACCATTAAATTTACATATATGTGGGTTGCAGATAGCATTACATGATATTGTTTAGGTATTGTCTGCAAGTTTTTCATGTAAAACATGAAAAAAGTTATGCAAAACTTGCTGATTAATCTTCATGATGAATGTCCAAGGGTTTATTGGAGGTATTTCATTGATGTACATCATATAATCTTTTACATTTATTATTATCTTTTATCTGGCATTTGTATCAGATGGTAGATAAATCACATTCTTGTCCAATACATTTATTATTCAAAAATATCTTTTTCAGGTTTATCATCAAACAGCTGTCAAAACTAAAAAATGTTTGAAAGACTCTTAATTGGAACTGATTCCAACACCTTTTTTGACTGCCAATCTTCGAGCCTATCTCTAATAGTTTCATAAGAAATGAATTAAATAAGCAGATATGTAGGTCTTTTGTGAAGTTTACTTTGACCACATTCTTGAATACAATTATGTTCCTACCACAAAAAGATAGGTAAACCACAACTGAAAAATGCAGGTCCAAAGCCAGAATTACCAAATATGTGCAAGCATGCACACATAATATGGAAACTAAACAGAATTTAAGTTTGTATTCTATTGCAGGGTTCATTCTGAGCTGTGACGTTGTGCCAATAACCCTAAGTTTTCATCTTTGGTGCACAAAAGTTCATTCCAAAGGGCACATAAAAAAGACAGGAGAAAATAAAGCTAAAAGATTGTTATTGTTAATTTTAGACTGAATTGAGAACATCACTAGCTGACTGAATAGTGTGCTCATTGCCAAAGAAGCATAGGGTGATCAATTTCATTGGCTGATTCAATGTTGTACAGATTTTGATTGGTTTGGGTGCCAAGGTCGCCTGCATAGGGTGATCATTTTCATTGGCTGACAGAATGTCATACTGATTTTGATTGGTTTGGGCACGAAGAACAGATGCTCCATGATCACTGATAAAAAAGTAAAGAAGAAATTATGAAATCTTAAGAGAAAACACTAGTGGAAAAATGTAGACTTAAATGTCTAAATAAATCCTAGAGGGGAAAGGTTACTTGAGTACAAGGAATTCAAATTCCAGTACAGAAGGTCCACAACAGGAAAGGTTGATCATAGGCATTCAGGTCATGGATTTGTTAATTTCTGTAAAAAATATCTCCCCCCCTCCCATTATATACTTTGAATCATTTGTTGAGTCAGACTAATTAGCATGCTATAGTTTCCATGTCAACTAAATATGGAATGAACACTGCAGTTGATCTCAGCTTGTCATATATATATATATATATATATATATATATATATATATATATATATATATATATATATATATATATATTGTGGTGATAGAAGGGTGATATGTCTATCAAATGAAATGTATGCAGGTAAATAAAAAAAGACAAGGAAGAAAAATTTTTGTTTTCTTGAGGGAGATTTCCAAAGCATATTATATTTCTGGTAAATTTGTTCAGTTTATATGGGGAAATTCCCTGATTATGAGGGAAATATAAAGGAGCAACAAAATGGTGACCCTGTTTATAAAGCAAGAAAAAGATATTTCCAGTGCAATAGGAAACATGTATTTTTTTGCCGAATGCTTTATGTGGGAGCCATTGCCAAATACCAACTTATAGATAATGTTTACTTTTACCTTGGCAAAGTTGCCTTGTAGCAAATACATTATAAAACTAAAAACCTTTACCTACTTTATATGAGGGTCTGTTTTACAGTGATGCACCATATATGGATGTTCCTCAGCGTAACACCATCTTTTATAACACTACCTATTATAACACTCCCTATTATAACACAGCTGTGGTCATTGATTCCATCATTGTGGATGAATTTTTTTAGAATAAATCTTGGCTCTAAATTTGTTTACTGAATTTAAGTTTAGTACATGTACTACATAAATATACCCCTTTGATAATTCAGATTGCAAAAAATGTCCTGAATTGTGGCCTGTTCAAATTTAATCTGAGTCAGGGAAAATCTGCCACTTGTTATGACCATTTCACCTGTGGTGCAGATAGTGATTTGTGTAAGTTTTTATATATATATATATATATATATATATATATATATATATATATATATATATATATATCAGCTGTTACTAAGTATTATCATAAATTTTAAAATGTAATTTGAAAACAATATATATGATAATCAATTTATAAATTTTACATTGGTCGAATGGGGGTGCCATTTTCTTTAGATTTATTCATTTGCAATTGATGTAGTTCATATGTTATGTGAATATGTTATACTCTCTGTTCAGAATTTTTATATGCACTCCATGAAAACTTCAAATACCATATCCTTTACAGTGGCTGCTGACCGTCAATTAATACCTTTAAATTTATAATAGGGGTAGTAACATGATTTTATATAATACTATATAATACTAAGATTGCGTGTTACGATAAACTATAATCAGGATGCAGCCTGGAGCAAGGATATCCCTCAGTGTAACACTCCCTCACTTATAATGCAGATCACTTTTATGAAATTCATGTAAGTTAAGTTTAGTCAATACCACATAAATATACCCCTTAGGTTGTAAAGACAGAGTGTACTGTACTCGCCATATGTGCTCGCTTATAATATGTGTCCATCTGCAAACTGCACAGCCCCAGATCTGCCATCACATAGTGTGCTGGCACATCTGGGTCTGTGCAGTTTGTTACGAGTAATCAGTAGAACAAATAACATAGAACCAGATCTGCAGGTACATTATGTTATGGCAGATTACCATCTTTGTTGTTTGCAGTTTTATTCTACTTGTAAGTGAGTATATACAATAGACGTTTAATTGTGAAGGTGATACTTATGGGTAATACTGTATTTTCACATAGGCCTCACTGATTGATCAGATATCTTAGATGAGCAGAAACAAACATAGTCGGTTTATATCAAGGAAGTATTTGATCTGTGACTTGCATGCCAAAAAATTTTAATGTATGACCATCACAGGAATTTACCTTTCCAGGAGTGGGAGTGTTGTATTGACATAAGTGACACTGGCAAACTTAAGCTTACATATGATGATTGTTTTTCATGCAAACACTTTAAGATGTACACACTACAAGTGAGTCATGTTCACATGGTAATGTACACTCACTCAGCTGAATAGAGCATTTGTAGAAGACTTGACCTAGTGCTCGTTACTTAAATGCCATTGAATTCAATATGAAGCTTCTTTTGGTAAAAAATTATGAATCTCTTTTTATATTTCTTTCATACTTGTACAACCACACAAACAACCAATGTTAACTAACCAGTCATGAATTGTAAACATTTGAGAATGTAATTAATCTGCTAATTGGTCAGGTGTCAGAATTTGCAGCTGTAAAGTCAACAGTATACTTTTGTGATCTTAGGACTATCCCTGTGATGTTGTGCCAAGGAGATTTATATGTTCAGCTTTTTAATAATAATAATAATAGTAATAATAATAAAGACTTTATTTAGAGAAGGTAACTCAATTAGTTACAGAACTAATCTACCTTGAGGCCTTCTATCTGTTATGTACAATATATACAGTATATACAACATGATGTGAAGAATCTGACTTGACACTAAATATTTAAGTGATTTTAAAAGTCAAAGTATCAAGCCAGGAACACATGCACAGGCATCTGTGAACACATAAACATATATAAAATATAAAATATCATCCTGCATTGAAAATTTCAACTGTGAAAATGATGCAAAATTACAGAAAAGCAGATGGCATTTATTGTACAATAAATGTTAAATTGTCTAAAGATTTCATTCATATGACTATCCCTGTGATGTTGTGCCAAAGATAATTACATGTTCAGCTTTTAATATGCCAATTCCTGTGATGTTGTGCCAATGATAATTACATGCTCAGCTTTTTAATATGACTATCCCTGTGATGTTGTGCCAAAGATAATTACATGTTCAGCTTTTTAATATGACTATCCCTGTGATGTTGTGCCAAAGATAATTACATGTTCAGCTTTTAATATGCCTATTCCTGTGATGTTGTGCCAATGATAATTACATGTTCAGCTTTTAATATGACTATCCCTGTGATGTTGTGCCAATGATAATTACATGTTCAGCTTTTTAATATGACTATCCATGACAGTGCCAAATATAATTACATGGTCACCTATTTAATATGACTATTCCTGTGAGTAAGTGCCAATGATAATTACATGTTCAGCTTTTAATATGCCTATTCCTGTGATGTTGTGCCAATGATAATTACATATTCAGCTTTTTAATATGACTATCCATGATGTGCCAATGATAATTACATGTTCAGCTTTTAATATGACTATCCCTGTGATGTGCCAATGATAATTACATGTTCAGCTTTTAATATGACTATCCCTGTGATGTTGTGCCAATGATAATTACATGTTCAGCTTTTTAATATGACTGTCCCTTTGATGTTGTGCCAATGATAATTACATGTTCAGCTTTTTAATATGACTATCCATGACAGTGCTAAAGATAATTATATGGTCACCTATTTAATATGACTATTCCTGTGAGTAAGTGCCAAGGAGAATTACATGTGCAGCAATGTAATAAAACTATCCTTGTGACAGTGCCAAGGATAATTACATGTTCAGTTTTTTTTATAGTTCTACTGGTCATAGACTAGAAGAGTTTATTGGATGGTCTATTGTCCATCCATCATATGTCCATCCATTAGTTGGTTATTTTCACTTCTCATAAACTACTTGGATGATTGCTTTGAAACTTTACATACACATTCATCCCAGGGTCTATTTGGACCAACATTAAAATGGTGATGCTCAGACATCCAGTATGGCTGCCTCAGTGGCCATCTTAAAAATATTATCACTATTCTTCCTACATGGATGGTCATGTCAGTATGGGGCTACTACAATGTTTAGCTGGTCTTACATGAAAATGGTGCTGATCTAAGTCCAATTTGACCACAGTGACAGCCATTTTGAAAATTTTATCACTACTCCTGAATGGATGGTCTTATTAACATTGGGTTTTTGTTAAAAGACTTCTTATCATGTCTAGTTAGTACTGAATAAAAATTGTGCAGATCTGACATAGCAGCCATCTTGAAAATCTTGTTATTGCTACTCCTCCAGAATGGATGATCATATGAAAACAGGGTTTTCAACGAAAAGCTTCTTATAATGTCTAGCTGGTCCTATAAAAAATGGTGCTGATCTGATGTTTATTATAGCAGCCATGTTAAAAACCTTGTTATTGCAACTGTACTTGAATAGAAAGTTATTATGATTTCACCAGAAGACTTCTTGTGATGCCCAGTTTGTCATAAATGAAAATGGTTCTGCCCTGACAGCCAATATGACCCCCATGGCAGCCCTTTAAAAAATCTTGTTATTGCTACCCCTCCTTAAAGGAAGGTCATATCTTCAAAATATGTTATCTCTATTCTTGTCCAAATTGATGGCTTTATCAGCATAGGATTTCACCAATGGACTTCTTATGATACTTAGTTGATCCTAAATGAAAATTGTTGTTGTTGTTGTTGTTGCTTTTGTAGGGTTTAACGCCATTTTTCATTACAAGATAGGCTATACATGGCGGCCAGTATAATTGGTGGAGGAAGAACCCTGGAAAACCCTGGGAAGAACCACTGACCCATGAGAAGCTACTGGCAGGCTTTCTCACATACCCACGTTAGCCGAGCCTGAGACTCGAACTCAGTTACTAAGAATACTTAGTTGATCCTAAATGAAAATTGTGCCAGTTGTATGTTCTATATGGCAGCCACAATGACTGTCCTGAAAATCTTGCTGTCACTACACACTTTGAATGATTATGATGGGGTTTTCACCAAGCTCTAAAAAAAGGATGCCAATCATACATCCAATATGATTGTCAAGATGACTGTCTTAAAAATTGTGTTGTCAATACTCCCCATGAATGTATCATCATTATGACATGGGGTTTTCACCAAACATTTCTAATGATGTTTGCTTTCTCCTAAATGAAAATGGTGCCAAACTGGCATCTAGTATGTGTACCGCAACAGCTAATTTTAAAATCTTATTGCTGAAGAATATTAGAGATGGTTTCAACACTCAACAGTTAAAAGGAAGAAATGGTCTTATCTAGAATTCTTGGAAATTCTTTTGGCCCACTAGAGCATCAATCCCTTTGAGGGTCTTTGTTTTGAAATGACTGATCCCTTTGACATAGGGCCAAGGAAAATTACTTATTCAGATACTTTATATGACTATCTCTAAATCTGATTAAAATCAGATCTCCACTGTCAGATGTGAAGATCTGACAGCGATCAGATCTCCACTGTCCGATGTGAAGATCTGACAGCGACCACTTAGAAGTCATGTTCTGGAGACCAACTGTTACCATAATTGCAAATTTTATCAGCCAATCTGATGAAGTTGTACACCTTCCCTTTTGAGAGACTGAGCAGTATGGCTGAAAAGAATCGACATGTGTCAAACGATTCTTTTTAATTCGCTTTCAAATTTCTGAAAGCTACATTTCCATTGGCTAATTTAAATGTCACCAGAACATGACCCCTAATTGGTCGCTGTCAGCTCTTCGTGTAGGGCAGCGGCAATCTGATTTTCAGATTGGACTGTAGTGCCATGGATTATTACATTTTCAGCTATTTAATTTGACAATATTTATGAATATTTGTTTGAATAAATATACCTTTTGTATATTTGATGGATTTGGGATGTTAATAGAAGTTTTCAGTTTCCAATACCTCTTTTTCCAACTTTATGTAAACTCAGTTTTCAAAATGAAACCAGTAATTAATATCCTCAAACCAGGTACAGACTCAAAACTATAAACCTCTTGTCATGCAGTCTTTATCTTGGTCTGTGATCTGTACATGTTGGGATGTCAAGTATTTATAATATGATGTAACCTTTCTACAGTTTGATATTGAAATCTTGGTGGAATCCATTAATTATAAACCTTCAAGATCCATTGAATGTTGTTGTATTCAAAGAATTTTCATTAAAATAACAATTATAAATGCCTGTACATGTACATAGATTTAATTGTATAACCTGGAACTAAAACACAGATAAATATAGTTAGTGGTAAGATTAAGTTTATCGTATATATTACTATACTTTTGATACGTAATTTCTATAAAGGTGTATATGCATGATGATCTTAGAACTCCTATGATTTATTGGAAATTGGATCATTTGTGGTAGGATGCAAAAAAGTGGAAAGGATATTAGATCAGGAAGGTTGGTTGTAGGGTGGTTTTTTGGGGACACAGTACTGGCTATGTCATGCTGAGGAAATGGGAGCTAAGTGGCTTTCCCCATGGACACACTGATGGAGCTGACCCCAGGAGGGTATCAAATCTGCAATCCCTGGATAATGAGTTAAAGGCTCTACCAGCTGACCTGCTGTGGTTCACTGTCAAAGTTTTAGAAATTTAAGGCTTCTTTGCACCAGACATCTGGTCTACTTATGCAATATTAAAAACCCCAACACTTGTAATCTGTAATGGTGCATAACTGTCTTCTGGTGTTGAAGGTTATTAAGATCCCCTGTTGAGTAGTAGGGATGGTCTTTTGTCATTGATTATGGCACATCTTGTCTGAACCCTGTGAGTATGGCCTTATGTCATTGATGGTGGCATGTCTTGCTTGGACCCTGCAGTTAGGATTAGCTGATGAAATTCCTGTGAAGTTAAGAGTGAATAAATGAATCTTTTGTTAAATTGTGTTGTGAAAGAGGCCAGGGTAGACCATTTTTAGACAAAAGAGAAAGGCCATCAATCTGCTTGAATTATATAATACAGTTTGTTAGGAGAATTCAGTTTTCTATCAATTTCATTGCCATATTAATCAGAGATTAATAATGAATTTAATGTACACACTGCAAGCATTACAGAAAACTTCTTCAGGGAGTTAGCGGTGTATACATACATACATACATACATAGATACATACATACATACATACATAGTTTTGAGGGTATTCATTTCTTGTATGTTCTGCAAGTGATAAGCTAAATTCAGTTCTGATGTAGGGGTGGTGGAGGTATTTTTTGCTCTATTCCAGGTAAAAAGATTTGAATGTAGTCTTTTCATTGTGTTACACACCAAAATGAGCACCAAATTGGAATCAGTGGGGGGGGGGGCAGATGTTTAACTTCACATGATAGTCTCCTTCTTTTAATTGATAGAAGTGGACTGAGTGTTGTCATTTCCTTTTTAACTGCCAGAAAGAATGTGGAAGATCAACTCATGGTCAAGTTGCTGGATCTATTTTGTGACCAAAAAGCCTAGTTAACACAATGATAATACACTGTAACATCACAGGCCATCTGCTAGCTTTGATCTTGAAAAATTTCTTTGAGATTTAACAAGGTTAAGGATCATTTGGCAAGTAATAGGTCAGGTGGAATTAATGGCCAACTAGAGTACTACTTGCTGTCTTTTTAATGTGATTATGGCCCATATAAATTACTGATTGTAAGTAAAGAACACTTACAAAACCTATTAACTTAATAATGCCGCTTGAATTAATACCTGTCATTGCAATATACTTGAAATTAAAGGTAATTTCTGTAATGTACAAGTTGAATCAATATAGGCAACATTTGTGCCATTTGATTTAGTCTAAGTTTCCCCATGTTAAATATCAATTTTTTTTTTCTTTCCTTGGATATAACAGTTAAAATCTTTAATTAATAACCAGCCACATGAGGCCAAAAAACTGTTTACAAATTGGACCATGTACTTGGCCATTGCTCATGTATATGATCCAGATTCTAATGGCCTACTTTCTCCTTGATATCAGACATCAAATGAGCATTTGATAGAAGCAACCTATACTGTCTGAAGTGAAAAGGCAGATAATAATTTGATTACATTTAAATAAACAGGCCCTGAGATATTTAGCAATCATGTGACTTAAAGCAGAGTTGCATTGCAGAGTACAATCATTGAATATTTCCTTACTTAAGTTACAGATTATATTTGAATTGTTATGTTCATCTGAAGACAAATATTCTGCTTAATGATTTCAGGCTGGAATGGTTCACTAAGTTCACCTAATTGTGGAATCTCTAGAGTAAAGTGACTAAATTTGCTACTACCACTGGGTTTGGGTAAATTCCAACCTCCTATCCCAGCACACTGGGTAACTGTTGAAATATGGGAAATGTTAGAGGAAACTCCAGCTCGCAATTGGTTTTTTTTGCTCCAATAAATTTAAGTCAGATGTGAAAGTGTTCATTGTCATTCATTTATTCAGATATGTTTAATACATTTTCAACAAACTGACCTTGGGCTAGGAAAGTAGAGGTCACATTTGGGTTATTTGGTATATTGTTGAGCACAGTTTGAATTTTTTTACAAGTTTTTTTTTTGTTCTTTTGCTCTGGCTTGCAGAGGTATCAGTGTGGTAGCATATACTCAAACTTGCATAGTTATTAGTGTGGTAGCATATACTGTAGCTAATGCACAGGTGTCAGTGTGGTAGCATACACTGTAGCTAATGCACAGGTATCAGTGTGGTAGCATATACTCTAGCTTTCACAAGTATCAGTGTGGTAGCATATACTCTAGCTTTCACAGGTATCAGTGTAGTAGCATATACTATAGCTTTCACAGGTATCAGTGTGGTAGCATATACTCTAGCTTTCACAGGTATCAGTGTGGTAGCATATACTCTAGCTTTCACAGG
>JAECUM010010679.1:0-58314 GCA_016617855.1 Megalonaias nervosa
AACCTCTTAATGCTGAGCGCCAAGCGAGGCAGCTGTTAGTACCATTTTTGTAAGTCTTTGGTATGACTCGACCGGGGATCGAACCCACGACCTCCCGCATCCGAGGCGGACGCTCTAACTACTAGGCCACCGGAGCGGTCCATGAAATAATAGTTGTTTTTTTGTGTCCCAAGATTTATATGTACCTCCCAATACTTATTGACATAAAAAGTCTGTCAAGACAAATTGGCAAGATTGCCACACTGCACACAGCAGTGACCAGTTCTTGTTTATTTATCATGACCAGCAGTATGGCAGTGTAGCTATGATAATAACAGCTTAACCAGCAGTGTGGCAGCATGGCTGTTATATGTTGCAGCATAACTGGCTGTGTGGGCAATAAGCTGGGAGTGAGGCAGCATAATTTGTAACAGTGGAAATTTGTTGAACGATATGGATTCCAGACTGAATAGTGATTTATAATTATATGGACATATAGTTGTATGAATCATGTTCATTTCTTTAAATCATATGTTGTATGAACCATACTATTTTCTTTAAAGCATATGGTAGAATGAGTTGTATTCATTGTATATCATATAGTTATATGAACATATTTATCATTTTTATGTCTTACATGAATCATACTGATTTGTTTTGATTACATATTCAGTGCAGTAGTTCATATCATTTGACAGATGGTTGGTTTTTTCACATGTTCGTGAATCTTATGTCTATTGAATTGTCAGTGTGCCAGGTAAATCATTATTAGGGTCTATATGTTTATTTGTTGTTGTATATTTTTATTTTCATTTCATGAACTCTTTTTCATTTGCATACATTGTGTTCTGTGTTTTCACTCAATCCAAAATCCATTCGGTTTCAATCCTGTTATGCTACCACAGCAGCTGATTTTTGAAAATCTTGTTATTGCTGAAGAATTGGCAGGAGGAAATGGTCTTTTCACCAGGTAGAACATCAGTTCTGTCAAGAGATTCTTGTGATGTATTGTTACACCATTATCAGGAGATCGCATTTCCCATGCCCAGCTGACATGGAAGACCAAAAATCATTGATGGTACTTGAACTTTCATATAACTTTGTCAGTTCTTTGTACAGAACACAAATTAGAATCATGAAAAGGTTTTCCATGCTGGGTTTGTATGTAAAATATTGGAATTGCATCCCCATGAGTATTATATTTTATTTGCTGTTATTTTTGAAGGAAGTGACCCAGAAAATGCTTGAAATAATCAGTGTTACACACATCGATGTGCAAAGGGAGATAATATCCTGTCTGCCGGAAGTGGTGGAAGACTCTGAACATGCAGATGTGGCAGTAGCACTTAGGTAGGCTTAAGAATTTTCGTTGTTCTAATCTTGCAGTATCATTTTACATGCTGTACAATCAGAAATTTTTATGCTGAAAAAAATGTTCATTTGATAATGTTACATTTCTCTTATGAATCACTCTCGTCAAAGGAAGGTTTTATTTGCCGAAATTGTTTATTCTAGAAGGGAGTGTGAAACCTGGCTTTTGCAGTTACACGTACAAGGACATCTATTCAGGGTTAGAAGCGGACCTCAAAAACCTTGAAAAACCCAAATTTCATTCTGACCTTAGAAACCTGAATAAAGCCTGAAAAACTGAAGGAAACCTAAATAAATTCTAAAAATCTGAAACTTGAAAAATGATTAACGGCTCTACACCATCTCCACAAAAAAATGCTTATTTTGCACACCATTTTTCATTTGGCTAGCCTAGCAGTTAAGGAAGCATGCAAATTATGCAAATTGAAGACATCCAGTCATTTAATTATTTAATAATTTTCACTTTTTCTTTAGTTTCATTTTATTTAGAAACAAACTCAAAGCCTACTTTATAAACTTTTTAATAAATGTTATGTTCACCATGGAGATAATATTTTAACTGCTTTGTATCTTGAACCTCAAAAAAAATTTAAAACCTTGAAAAAAGCCTTAAAAAAGTCCCCTTTCCTAATTTCTTTATAATTTTCAGAATTTGTGCAGAAGGCATCTGTCAGTAAAGGATAATATTTTTGTGGCTTTCTTGAGTGTCCTTAAAATACAGATTTCACTGTACTTATAAATGATTTCAGGATTGGGAATCAAGTTTAGAACACTTACATTGATTTCTCAAGTGAGCTAACAGATTTCTTGTAGTGAAACATATTTGGCTCTATCAGAAATAATAGTTTGGGTTCTGGAGGGGAGGAGGAGGAGGTCACTTATTTAATTCATCAATCACCCATCAAATTGTGGGGAAAAAAGCATTTTCATTCACAAGTATACCTTCTGCTCTCTATCCCTTTCCCATTTTTATGTCCTCAATATATTTTGGTAGACATTTTTGAATTTTTGAACATAGACCTTTTTTTGCTGAAAATCTTTCAGCAAAATGAAGTAAAATCCATTGAATTCAGACAAATTCAATTTTACAGTCATTTTTTTATTCATTTGTAAATGACCTGGTTGGATTTTTAGTCATTACATGCATTTTTTCAATTTTTTTGCATATTTTAAAAACATTTGTTTTACTTTGAATTTTTATTATAACAATAACCTTGTTAGCATAATTAAGCCAAAACCAGACAAATGAAATTTAATAGATTGAGCTGTAATTTTTTTTTTATAGATAATCTGATTAGAATTTTTCGGCAATTGCAACATGTTTTATAGTAATTTTTTTAGATATTTTTTGAACTGTTTACAAAACCTTGTGAACACAATTTAGCAAAAGCCACTTGAAATAGACAGATGAAAGATATAATACACACTTGTATGCTTATGTGGATGATTTCATTAGAATTTCATGCCATTTTAGTTTGTCAAATTTTTCAACATTTTTAAAACTCATTTTTACTTAGTGGAGGCATACTTGTTTTACAAGCAGATATCAATATTTTATTAACCCTTGTGTCCATCTCTCTATTCTCCCATCTGGCACTTGCAAACACATCTAGTTGTATGGTTTTCATTGGATTGCTGTAAAACGTGGTAAATATTATGGTCATCACCTGTAGATGCACATGTCAACAAGTCACTTTGTTCCTGTGTTTTTTATTCAGGGTTCCCATGCCATTGGGAAAAGTTGGAAGAAATATTAGGTTTATTCCTGACTGGGAAAAGCCCATCAATTTTGCAAATATTGATTAAAGTCTAGGGATGGGGTAGACCTGGAACTTTCAGCCACCACTTTATGACAGAAAAAATATATAATTGAATCATAATTAAAGTGATCATGAGTTAAATTTATTTAGTTCTTAATGGAATTTTCCAGAGTTGTGGAACTCTTCAGTCAGTTGAGATACAATTGCTGTTTAGATCATGTGGGTGCTGTTCTTAGACACATAGGTGGCGCTCTACAGTTTCGTATTTTGCATAGGGTTAGAATTTTAAAGAAAAAGAATTTCTCTGGGTTTCCTCGCTGGTTATACTGGCTATTTAAAAAGGACCTTGTATATCTTAAGCATTGTTCAAAGAACCTTTAATTCCCTTTATTTTGGTGTATGATTGATGGGTGTAATATGGGTTATAGAGTATACAGGTTGGCCTTACTCCAGATGTGCACCTTTCAAAAAGTGCTAGCTCTTCTTGGTCATTTTCACTTCCTGAACTTCAGAGGTAAATTGTAAAAAAAAAGAGCCAATAACTTTTTTTACTTTTTATATATTTGGTAATTCATTCATTACATTTTCAGAAGCTGGTATTGTCTAGTCTGGCAAAATTCATTTTCCCTATTTTAATAGCTGCCAAGGATAGTGTACTTTAGACAAATTCAGGTTGATTTTGGAGGACAAGGGAGCAGTCATTTTAGTTAGGAGTGTGCTATGATCATTTACAATTTCCAAAAGTACAATATCCAAAGAAATGTCAGCCACATTCCATCAAAGTAGCATAGAGGCATGCCAACATTCTTTTCACTGTGCATGTTTTAAATGCAAACAACTTCACCTTACATACGTCACTCTCTCAAAAGTACATAATAACTGGTGAAAGCCCCCATATGTATAGTCAATTTAAGAACTCAGGTGATTGGATTAGTCAACTGGACTGGTTAGCTCTTGTTCTTCTCCATTTTGGTATCTTTTCTTGTGCAAAAGATAAGAAGACAAGTCTAGCATCACACTGTGCCAACACATCTGTGACATGTGAATTTGGTAATTGTTAGAGAATAATAAAACTTATCATTTCCAGTTGTTGTTTTGATGTATAAAGTTTTGCTTATTATTGTGTAGTTTTGCACTGGAAACATGGTGTTAAGCATTATCATCAGTAGTAATTTTGACACACATAACTTGCCTTTTGCAGTGAATCTGTTAAATATGTAGAAATCTGCCCACTATTGGAGCAGTTTTCACTGCAGAATTCCATGCTCTTGGCGTCCTTGATGATGACTGAATTAACGTATAGTCCATCTTCAGATTGCATTAAAAGTTGAAGTTGGGCACCAGCCCGACATCCTAATTTTTTAAAAGAATGTTTCTGGCCAAGTAGATACAGATTCACACCTTAAGAATATCTGGGAGCATTTTCTACAAACCTCAACATTGCTTAACATCTGGGGTACATCAATTATCTATTACTTTTGCCTATTTTTGCCTACTTCTCAGACTAGAACATGTTGCAGATGAAGCTGACTTTGGTTTTTACATAGGCATCTGGTGCAAACTTGATACTAAAATGGATTTAGATTATGAAAATGTTATTTTCAGAGTAAAGACAGAAGGTTTAAAACTTTTCTAGTATCAAGATGCATCAGGTTTATTTAGTAAGAGTGCAAGTAATGTAAATATAAGTGTAATGTGTTGAGTGAAATGATGACGGATATTTTCCCTGAGACCTACCTAAGTGGATTTTGTTGTTTACAAATTCAGTCCTTCTTTTCATACAGAAGGTATACAAGTTTTGAAGGGCTTCTTGTCAAAATTTGAAACAACCCTTTTCTAAAATTCTTTTTTCTTACCAGTATTTGCATTTAAGCAGAGTACATTTAAAATTTTTATTCTGTAAACGAAAATGAGTTACATTTAAATTTATATGAATTTCATTAGTTAATTTAACTTCTTTCTAGTGATGCATCCTGTGGATATTAGTACATGGTCATTTCTAATTCATATGTTATGGGAGAGTCTCAGAGTAGAAAGAAGCTTTGGATTTTGAAAATTTGTGTTTTCTAAGACCCAGTATTTTTTCAGTTCCATTCAGTAAAGGTCATAAAGAAAACTTGAAAAAGTCAGATTCATTTAGGAAAAACACAGAAAAGGTCTTGAAATTTTTGTTTCCGAATGAGTGGGAACCTTGTTTTTATTCGAATTATTGCTGTCTTTTGTGATGTAGTAGTGCATGACACAATCGCATTTGGTCCTGCAGTTTTTGATGGATTTACATAAAGTTTCATACATATAATTGTTATCATTTAATGATGCAGATATTAATAAATCTTTGTGCTCCTATACTTTTTGTAAGAGTTAATGCCCTTTTTGAGCCACATGCAGTGAATGACAGAATTTTGTGATTGCAGTTTTTAGTGGATTGCTGTGCAACAAAGTACATTATGGTCATCATCATCATCATCAGGTATACATATTGAAATATCTTTGTGCTCCTGCTTTTTGCAGAAATGTGTGGATTTTTTAAAACTAGATTCATCTCCATAATGGGTAGGGGTGGGATATGGGAGAAGCAGGGGTGTATTTACATGAACATATTGCTCACCATTCTAGTTTTTATTGAAAAGTCCTAAAATGATTTCCATAAATGAATGTCATGTCCTTTTGCATTTACGTATTTTGCTTTTGAAGCAAATAATGCAGTGAACAAATATAAATCACCTGTACTTGTTTTTCCTTGTCCTTCCATAGCTTCACATAACCATTATAATTCTTGTTTTCAGAGATATTCTGGTTGAAAATAACAGACTGACTGTACCTATATTGGATGCTTTGTCCAATTTGACCCTCAAATTAGATATTTTAGCACAGGTAAGGCTTGCAGTAAATAGCTTTTTGGGTTATTTCTTGAACAAATACCCCTATTTAATTACAGCATTCTTAATAAATTATATGGCAGGCATGGACAGCTTCTTCCAGGGTGTGGGCCTGATGAGTGATTTTTAAAGCCACTCCCAGTGATGTAAATTAATGGATAAAACCAGGTGCTCTATACTCTTAAAATAAGTAACAGAAAAGAGAGAAAGACAACAACCTATGTAAAATTTAATAAATATTATCTTATTTCTGAGAATACAAAGTGAAAATGAGAAAAATGAACTTAGGGTAGTGAGAATTAAATCTCAAAATAATCCAAGAATTACAGACACAAGTCCTAGTAATTTGAAGTCCTGAATAAAATTCTGTAAAAATCCAGAAAAAATCCCAAAACTGAAGTCAATGACGTGTCTTGGGTTGCTATTAAAGTATTGATGTGTCAACAGTCTTTTGTTGAATCACAGAAATATAATTCCAGGTTTGAATATACTATAAATTCCAGTGAATGTCTCTATCCAGGAATGTTATCAGAGCACTTTTGTATTTCCAGAGAAAATAATCACTTGAATTCAGTAATTTGAACAAAAAGGATTCCAGCCCAAAACTACTTTTCACAACATATAATATACAACTTGAAAGTGCTTGATGATAAAGCATGAATGACCATGTCCTCACAGTCACAAGATTATATAGTTCTCTACTTGACCTCAGGTCACAATTAGCATTTTCTATAAAAAAAAATTACCTAATGGAAAATAAGCTTCTAGAATGATCCTAATGTTTAAAAAATCAAAACCATAACCTGTAAAATTCACTTAGGAAAGTCCAAAACCCTGACCCAAATAAACATATTTACTTCTTCTGTTAATAAAGATCCTGATATTAAGCCCATAAACATAGAGAATAATTTAGCTATGTATTAGTTGTTGACATAAAATGAAATTTTAAAAAGTCAATCAGGTCAAGCAGAAATGAACTCAATTTTGGACAAGGTCAAGTCCAGCATACAATGTTACATTACAATAGTATGTAATGAAATAAATTTTTTTTTTTAAAGCTGACAAACAAAAATTAAATATACGTATCACCAGGTCAATGACCTGATCCAGCCTGCAGGCCATATTTTGCCCACCCATGTTATATAGATTAACCATCTTCTTGATGCTACAGCTGATAGTAATATTTTTTTCAACAAGTAAGATAATTCTGATGCATTGTTTTTAGTGGAAATTGTTGCAAGATAATATTCCAATGAACCTGATATATTATTTTCAGTTTTGTGTCACTTTCCTCTCTGCTCTGTAACTTTCAAGCCATTTGAGATTTTATAATGAAACATGGCATTGTTATACATCATTGTTAGAAGATGTATCATTTGCCACGGGGGTGGGGGGTCCCATCTTAAATGTCAAGGTCACAGGTCAGTAGGATTCGAACTGCAGTAATAATTAGCAATCTTGGAAGTTAAAAACTGAGTGCACATACAAACTGAATTTTTGATCACATTTAGATTTAGCATCTGTTCTGAGATGACCAGTAAAATTACTGAATGTAAAGTGCAGAAATTGGATATGAAATCACTGGAATTCTCGGGGCCCCGAGTGGCCTAGTGGCCTAAAGCGCTCTCCGTTACGGATCACTGCCATCTCACCTCTGTCTGCGTGGGTTCGAGTCTAGGATTCAGCGAATGTGGATATGTGAGAAAGCTTGCCAGTAGCTTCTCGTGGGTCGGTGGTTCTTTCCGGGGGATTTCCTGGTTTCTTCCTCCACCATTAATACTGGCCACCATGTATAGCCTATCGTGTGCTGAAAAATGGCGTTAAGCCCCACAACAACAACAACTGGAATTCTCAGTAGATGTAACTGTGAGGAGGCTGGGAGGGTGTATGTGTATTATGATAGTGTAAGTATTATTGAAGAAACATTTTACTAGAAAAAAGTTGGTTTCTTCAGATATGTTGTCTGATCATAATACTTTAGGAGAATCGGTAAGGGGTGGAGGATATTACATCCCCTTATCATGAAGAGACCACCTCTGGTTCCCTAAGGCATGTGAGGCTGCTGCTATGTAGATAACCCAGCTAGAGTGTTGACTCCATATGCTGGGGTATGGCTGTTGAAAGGGAAAAAAAATTTCCCTCCCACAAATCCAGCAAAAGTTGTGAAACTGATCTTTAGGAAGCTGCCATATGACCTGGGAAGGTAACCTGTTGCATCATGGCAATAGGCCCCACCAAGTCTATTTCAGCCTTTTGGGATGAAAGATGTTTAAGGTAAAAACTGGAGAAAGCTGACTCAGACCTTCATCTCATGGCTTATATAATGTCAGATGGGGAACAGTTTCATTCAAAAGCAATATTTTGTTGCAATTGCCCTAACTTCTAGAGCTGAGATGTGTAGCAAGTTCATTTAATCTTGGTTAATTCTTGATGTGCAGACTGGATAACTCATTTTGTCCAAAACAAAAGTGCCTGTGCTGATATGTTGTCCATTCCCCCTTAGAGGTTAGCGATCACCCTCGGTGCACCAGCTTGATCCTTTTCAGACCCCACTTCAGAGCTCTCACTGGATCCTGAAGATGACCTTGATATGAAGTGTCCAGAGTAGGCAACAATTTCACCACAAAGCCTGAGTCTGTTCTTGGCAGTAAAACCAGGGGCCATCATAAGTGACACTGACCAATCCTGTCAGAACTGCAAGTAGGTCTGGTCAACTGATAAGGCATGTATTTCACTGATTTTGCCTGCCATTGCTAGTGCAAGGAGGAAGCAGATCTTTAATGAGAGGTGAACCAATGAAGCACTTGGGAGTGGTTCAAATGGTGACATGTTCAGGCATGTTAGTAACCATGATAAATTCCTCTTTGTTCACAGAGCTAATGCTTTTGGATGTGTGAAATCAAAATTTGACAGAAATCAGACAGGTCTTTGCTTTGTCTGATATCCTCTCTTCCCTGATGCTGCAGTTTGTTGGAGACTGGAACAGTAGCCTTTGATCATAATGGAACTAAATGTTTCTTGTCAAAGAGTCAAACTTGGAAGTTAGCTATTTGATGTATTGATGCGTTCAGAGGCATGGTTTACTCACAATCACAATATTGTATGATAATTCTCCATTTTCCATCATATGCTTTCAAAATGCAGGGCCATATCACACAGGTGATTCTTCCACTATTTGTTGAGAGAACTGTTTGTTCTTGAGGGTTTGTTTAATATGATCCAGACATGCAGGTTCAGCAACTCTGGATTGGGATGAAATGCCTGTCTTCATGGTTGCTTGAGCAGACAAGGAAATATCTATATTTCCTGGGGATTTACAATGCTAGATTTATGACGTAATTGATCCTTGATTTATACCACATGATTAGAGCAATCAGGATGAGGCAGCAATCCGATTCTTTTGATTTCTGTATCGCCTTTGGAATCAAAGGTGTTGGAGGTAAGCAAATACATTCAGACTGTTCCAGTCAGTATTTGGGCCTTTAGATCTGGGACAGAGGTTGGGAGTTTTGCATTCCACTTTGTCACAAATAGATCACCCATTATTTATTCCCAACCGTGCATATGCAAGTGAAAACTGAGGGATGAAGTGACCAGTCAGTTTGTATTAGTTGATTCTTCTGGGACAGTGAGTCCTCTAATATGTGTAGTTTGCCTGGAATGTGATGAACTTGTAGCTGGATTTTTAATTGAAGACACCACTTTAGAAAATCCCAAATAAGAATGAAGGTTGTCCTAACTATCGAAATGGAACCTCATATATATATGGAGTCGGTTATCGGTTGGTACAAGGGGCAAAGTCTTGGCCTCCATTGTGACAGCAGAAATGATTTGTAGTTGTCTCATAAGGATGCCTAGAAAAATGAGGTCTGCTGCTGCATTTAGCAGTGCCCAAAACTGGTAATTGGTGTCCTTGTAAGCAAACAACAGGTAATTCCCTATGAGCTTTGTGAATGGGGACTTGTAGATATGCATCTTGCAGGCCCACACTGATTACAAAGAGTCCCTTCTGAATTACACTTGGGGTGCACCTGGTTGAAGAGTGCCAATGGCCTTGGAGACAGGAACAGTATCCAATAAGAACTGGTAGTTTAAATTGTAAACAATTTCTACTGGTCTTTTCTGTGTAAGGTTGCCAATTTCTCACTGCAGAGTGACTGCCTTGAATGGATTGTTGGGGATGTTTGTAGCTGATGGGACACTGGACGATGGAGGATGTGCATTGAAAATGATGTTGAGTATTTTTGAAACCATGTCATGTCCATTGTTTGTCATGGCATATATAGCATATAAGGGGACAGCTCACCATGCTTACTTTCACATTTGGCACGAAAGAATAGGAGTCTTCCTGCCACTGGGATATCTAACAAGGCTGGCATGAGATTGATGTCACTTCTTGTTAGAAGGAGGCTGGCATGAAGAGAACACTGGCAGAAATTATCTCTAACTCTTTACCTCTTGTGCACATTTGTTCTTGATAACTGTGGTTTTATATGATTGTAGGGTTGGTAGGGCTGCTTTCCTGACTGATGTATCCTAGGGAAATCTTTTGTTGATTGCCCTAAAAATCCTAGTGGATGTATTTGAGGGAAGTTGGTCTCTTTGATGGCTTGTTTCCATATTCCTTAACATGGCCTTTGAAGAGGAGAGTAGACAATGGCTGCAATCATAACTTGGCTTTATGTTGGTTTTTAAGAAAGGTGGACATGGAGAGCACAACATTTTTTTCTGCAAGTTGTAAGTTGCTGCTGTTATGGCATTGGCCAGGGTGTGCTGTGCAGCTCTGTTTAAGATGTGGGCTAGTCCAGAAACAGACTCCCATGCATATGTGGGATTTGGGGTAGGAGATGACACACTGTGTTTTGCTTGTTGAGCATTGTCATATATATCAAGTCCAAAATTGAATCCACAAGCATTCAAAGACTTCCATATGAGACAGTAAGGTTTTGCCATCCCCAGGGCTGCAATGTCTTGGTCAACTGCTGGGGTGTCCATTTGAAAAATTGGAGTGTGGATCTTATAGAACCTCCTATTAAAGTTTGATTGCAGGCATCTCGGTGAGAAAAAGAGTAGATGGACATCCTGTGCCTATGTAAACAACCCAAAAGTTCAGTTATTCGACTGTGGAAGTAATTTCAAAGTCAGCTCTTCTTGATTAGCAGGACAACAGATATCAGAACTTTAGACCATGCTGCTGATCATGAAGGAGGAGAAGGACAGAACTCCAGTGGCAACAAGCAGAAGACTTCCTCGATCAAAGCCCTGAAGGCAGTCTTCTCTCATCATAGTGAGATTTAATAAGGATGATGAAGCTTTAGAGCATACTTCATCATCTTTGATTGAAGGTGGTGATGTTGACACTACCTGTGTCATCTGTGATGTAGCGGGAGAATAGTGTATAAGGGGGCAGCTCACCATGCTTGCAGAACATCCTGATTGGCATACTTTCACGTCCAAATGATTACTAAGTAAATGTTCCCTTTGACAGGCAAATCCTTGAGAATGAAGTGAATATACGTCCTGCGTGTACTTAGGCACAAAACTGGGTACTGGGTGCACAGGGTGACTTGTGGCACTATGTGGGTGGTGCTGATCCATGAGAGTGCTTGTATGATGTGGGGTAGGCAAATGTGACAAAGACCTTCCATCTTTTGGTTTACACTGTACAATCAACTGTGGTGGTGACCTTTTGCAACCTGTCTGAGTCATGTGGCAATCTAATCATGTCAGTGCAGGGCCATTTGAGCTTGCATGATGCAGTCCAGCTCGATATGTTGGGGTAGGTTAAGGGATATTAGATCCTATCATCCATGTAACCAGTCCATTCTTCTGACATGTGAGACAGTATCAGGTGGTTTGATTTGATCTTGATCTCTGTCAGTTATAGGTGGAAAAGGTGATGGGACCATCAGGCCTACAGGTTCTGCTGAGAAAGGTTTGTCCTGAGGAGGTGGTGGTAGTTTGGGGAGCAGTTTCTGACCATGATTGCTTGGATTTCTTCATGGTTAAAGAGCCTTGAGGATTGGGATACTCATCAAAAAGTAAATCATTCGCTTAAGTGATGTCAGCATTATACTGATGGCACCCTCTTACCTCATGGTCCTCTTCTGTGCCTTTACCTTTTGTGCCCTTAGTACTGCAGCCACCTGACTTTCGGTCGGCAAGGTACACATCTGTTTGTGGATTTGCAACCAGTGCAGATGAAACATGTAGAATGGTTGTCATTCCTTTGTTTCAGATGTTTACATAGTTTACACTCGGTTTTGTCCAGGTCTACATCTGTAAGACAAAAATAGAGCAGACAGTTAAACACTACAATATATACATATATTATGCGATGTACTTTATGAACTTGGAGTGTGGATGTACAGAGCTGCACACTGTGTGACAATTTACCTGTGAAATGGTCCATGTGGCCCTTATGGCAGCCTATATAGGTAACCATATTGAAGCATACTGTAAATTAATTATAGCTGACCAGCAGGAAAGGCTACATAGATTGTATTCTAAAGCACACACAATACCTGCTCATAAAATAGAGTTACACCAAAGCGAGGGTGCACTAGTGACCTGTGCAGGTATTTGTGGTGCCTACATGTGTATTTGACAAAATTATAATTTTACAAAAGACGGAAAACTTTGTCATGGAAAGAAAGTTGGAAAATTATCTATGGAGTGTATGTCCCTTCAGAGAGAAAACTTCTCCAGCATCTTTAAAGGTAGAATAACTTCCAGAATATTTGTAGCCTAGTTTGTGATGCCTCTTGTCAGGAGCAAGTGTGTTACTCATCACAAGCGGAAGCAGGAACTGAAGTATTCGGTGCCAATCCCTGTATCAAGGGGAGATTATTCTAACTGCCACATATGTGGCCAGGTAACTTTATGCTTAGCTAAAATGTTTTAGCCAGGGAGGATTGGATTGGTGAGGTAGTAGTAGTTCTCTAAAGTATTATGATCAGATAAGAATTATTGAAGATTAATATTTTGCTAGAAAAAATTGGCTTCATTACCTTTTGAAGGCATGGTTCATGACATTCAGTTTGTTCTGACTACTTTATACAACCTACATCAACTTTTACCATATTTTTAGAGATCTTCAGTGTAATAATTGCTGTCAGAATTTTGTCTTGTAAAGTGGTTGACTTAGCACCAGTTTCTCCATTGGCAGGCAGTGTCAGCACATTCAGAAAATTAAGTGACCTGCAGAAAATCAACTGGCCACAATTGAATTTAATAATGACTTCAAGGAATTTCAATGGCCCTGTAAGTCTGAGGCTGTCAGTATTAATTGGCCCTCAGAACTCACAGACTATGGTTGGGCAGGCCAGCAGCTAAATCAATCTCTCCTTGTATGACCTTTCAAGCATCTGTTTGGTGTCCATAACAAACATATGTGAAATTTATCATGGTAATCTTTTTTATTTAGTAGAAATCTTTCTTTAAATTAAACTGAAACTTTATATTTTGTTATCTTTTGGTGCAACCAGTTTAAAGTTCCTTTCTGTACGATTTACAGTCAGATGATTGGAATAAATGGAGAAAATAATAGAAAGTTTAATTTCACATAGCACACCTTGTAACATTTTTAAAACTATAGTGTACATTATGTGATTATATTTCTCCACTGGGAAAGAAGTTATTTGTTCTTGGAAAAAAATATTTATGGGTTTACTGATAATGAAATTACTGGGCAGAGTGTAATGTAGCATAGGATGCATTAGCTTGCAAGGAAATTGTACACCACATGAATAAGGGCTTAATATTACTTATAATCAAGCCTATAAATTAACATTTTCTTGATTCAGGTTCGTGAGTCAGTGATCCAGTCCCTTGCCTCTGTAGAGATGGAAGACCTGCCTGTGGTCGTTAAGTTTTTGCTCCAGTCAGTTAATATTCAAGATGCTTTTGAGGTAACAGCCTTCCGTCTGTTGCCATGTCTTCATTATTGCAGACCTGCCAACTCTTATGATTTTGCCTTAAGTCGTACGAAAATGACCCTTATAATACAGACTTACAGAATAAAAGCAAAAACTATGGATAAATGATTGTTACCAAAAAATCCAGATAATTAGTTCATCCGGGTTTTATATTAAATTAGTGGAATTAGTCAGGGAACCAGACTAACTTTACAGCAGTACCTCAGACACTTTAAACTGCACATATTTTTTCATGTAAAGTGTCTGAATGATCAAACTGTTGATTAGAGTATTTTTTAAAAATGGCATCCAGCAAGTGATGCATGGTGAAGACAAAATGGAAAATAAGTCTCTTAAAAAGTGTTAATAATCAGCACAGAAGAATAAAATGGAATATTCAGATTCTTGCGAATAAAACAGGAAGGGACACAGTTATGTTTATTGGACATCACATGCCAATTTGATTATGTCTTGTGGCAGAAGATATGGTTGCCACTGTCGTGTGAAATAGAGAAAAAATTCCAAGAATTCCATCAAGTTGAGAGATAGGAATAAGCCATTGGGCTGCATTGGGTTTGGAACTGAGGTTTGTGCAACTACTAGTGGTAACTAAGGTCTACATGTACTTTACAAGCTTTTCAGTTGAACATAATGTTTACTGTCACTGCAGGGTTTCAATTACTGAACTTTTAAATACATTTTGCATCTTTACAGTAGAAGTTTATGATATTTTGTTAACCTTACTGAAAACTGGTTAAACTGAAGGAAAAAAATCAACAGCCTCATCAGGGTTGGCAGGTCTGTTATTTTATCCTCTGATTCTTTGTATGTTATGCAAATGTATAAAGATAATTATATCAGGTCTCACATAACCTTGAAAAGGCCTTGAATGCAAAGTGTTGCCTTGAAAAGTTTGAATTTCAAAGGAGCGGATTTTACTTTTAAAAAGTGCAAGAATATCTGGAAAAAAAATACTTGAATTTCCTCAAACCTCCTATAATTTGACCAGTACTGTCAAAATTATCTTGTTAAGCTGTGTTGTAAAATGAGCATGATGAATTAAGTTGGTGCATTTGAACATTACACTGGTATGAGTTGGAATGAGTTGTGCTCCTTTATAAAGGTGGCTCTGTAATTGGGCTGACAGTGCAAATGTCTGATCTAGCTCACGCTTGATGTACCAAGAGCTGTGTATACAATAGCAAATGGGAACGTGAACTGCTTTATAGCAGTTGGGTGAAAGCATTGAAGGGAGACAGAAAGAAGGTGATTTCTAAGGCATGTGACAATATTGGATATTTCTAGCATGGAAGAAAGTGCTCTCAAAAGTCTCATATGAAAAGTGAGAAACGTAAGATATGCAAGTTCGGCTGCTGTCATGAATCATTCATATTATGGGACTGTAATGAAAAGTGAGGCCTCTGGAACTTTAACCTCTGTCTTGTGTGAAAGGTTAACAGTGCCACTGCCACTGCTGTCATCAGCAACTGCACTGAATTCAGGTGTTATTGATAATTGTGCAGCAAATCATGTTTCAAAAGAAGAAATATTATGGATTTTGAAAACCGTGACTGAATACCGTTTTTCAGAAAAACAGACCAGCTGTTTCAAGCAATAATATTTTTAGATAGTGACACAGGTTGGAAAATTTGAGACTTCATCAGGAAATTTATTTCTTAAAAAAGGAAACTCTTGAAATGTCCTTGAAAATAATGTTTTCTGGGCAGTATGAAACTTGTATGTAGGTACAGTGGTCTCACAGTTATGAGACCCCTCCTTTGTGATACAAAGGCATCCTGATAAGACTTGTGTGGTGGTGGTGGTGGTGGAGGTAAAAATAGATTAGTTTGGTACATAATAAAAAATGGACCTATTGAGAGTGTTTGGTTTGGTGTTTTGCTGCACAGCAACACAGGTTATTTAGTGTTGAGGCAGTTGGATTAAAGTGCCTTACCCAAGTACACATCATAGCTGTCTACATTGGCTAATCTGATAATCTGATAGTGGGATTCAAGCCCACATCCTTTGGGTGTGATTTTGGCACACCACTGAGTTGCTGTAGTTTCTGTCTCCATTAATCACCTTTTACGATATGCAGGAGGCATATTGGTCTTATTTACACCCCGATTCCAAATGGATATATTTTATATAGAACATATAAACTATTCTACATCACAAAGCTTGCAGATGCTCCCTTTAGAGGAGTCTTGTAAATGGGTGACCACTGTATTATCAATTTTCATGCAGCTGAATTCCTATCATTTTTTAAAATAAAATTCAGGTGATTTTCACATATATGTGTACTTATGAGAATGCTTATTTCCAACAAATTTAAGGTAAAAACCATTAGATATATTTAACAGTTTGTTTATGTCTGAACAGGTGATCAGAGAACTTAGAGCCAATCTTGACTTCAGTGTTTCAGCATCTCAATCAATGAAGAAACCAGGCAACAGGTAATAAATTGATTTCAGTTTTGTTCAGCAACCAATGAAGGTGTTTGCACATGATTCAAGAGATATGTATCCTTTTTTAAAAACATGCCTGTAAGTCAAGTCTAACTGCAGACACATAGACCTTGATCTGCATAATGCTCAGACAGATCAGGATCTATATTGTTTATTCTACTAATTACATATAACAAACTGCAGAAACCCAGATCTTCAGGCACATTTATGCAAGGGCAGATCTGTGTCTTTGCAGTTGGATCTGAATTGTAAGCAAGTATATGATACATTTTTGTTTTGTTACTGTGAAGTTTTGCATGAATTGGGGACATATTTGTTTTGGAAGATATTTGTTTTATGTATTATATAACTATGAATTCTGGCAATTCAGGAGTCACTGAGAAAAACTGCATTATCACTGAAGAATGTTTTCTTTATATGTTATAATACATGTACAGTGTGACCCTGCTATAGCACGCTCCGTTACAACACGAATTCGGATATAACATGGTTGTGGTGTGGCTCCCGAAATTTTTTATACATGTATTTTTCTCGTACACGAAAAAAATTTCTATCTTGAAAGTACAAAAAACAACAAAAAAAGTTTATTATCATTTTAGGGAAGAGATTGCGTATGAATAATACAAGACGACCGTGGCATTGCTACTGAAATTTTATATGCATTTTTCTCATACACAAAAAAATGTTTTCTTCTTAAAAGTACGAAAAATAACGTAAAAAATTTTTTCAGGAATCGCACAGGGCTTCGCCAATGTCTCAAATTGCAATTTTTTTTCCCTTATTGGCAGCAAAATATACCATCAGCAATGTTCCCTCTAATATTTTTCCTGTGTGCGTGGAATTTTGAAACTGCTGCACGGCATATGTATTTGCTACCAAAACTTGTGCATGGAATTTTGAAACTGCTGCGCGGCATTTTCTAATGAACTGCGCGGCTACACATAGCCGTGCACCTTAGATTATTTTTATTGGCGACATTGTTGGCTGTTTAAACTTGTATATACAACCATTGGTTTGGAGTAGAGAAATTCAGAGGCCCCATGAAAGGAAGCCGTAAAGTTGATATAAAATGCACTGAAATTTATCTATTGTTACATAAACAAATTCTTTGTCCATATTGACAAACCATCTAATCAGTGCATTGTTATATCATAGTCCGCTTATGTTGAGTTCTAGCATGAGTACCGTATGTTTTGAGATATCCACTTTTTTGTAAATTTACATTTCTGGTAGCAGAGATCAACTGGATGAGGCATTATCTCATAATTTATCTTCGTCGGATTTTCGGCCGCTCGCTAGTAATTAATATATTTACATAGACTGACATTTGTATGTGGATGGTAAGTAAAATTCCTCTTTTTTTCACTCAGAATTAAATCCTTCAGAACATTCACGTTTTCTGTAGTAATCCCTGTCATCAGATCAGAACACCTGCGTCTCTATCGTCGATTGACCCTTTCTTTAAATTTCTGATGCATGCGTGGAAGGCAGCATCACTCCACTACCATAAATGTAAAAAAAAAAAAAAAAAAAACAAACTGTCTTTTCAATAGGCAGGGAGGAACAGTAACTACAATTGACCATACGAAGGCCAAATTATTGTAAAAAAAAAATGTACCCAGATAAAATAGTAGCTGAAATTTCAAAGAAAACATTACCTTTGAAGCATCGATTGTTATGAAAACGTACTAAGCAAATAGAAAAAAAAATCCGTCTCAATCATGCAATACAATTTTTTGATGTTGCCGCCACAATAAGAAACAGGCATTACTTTGGTTCTCCAAAGCTGTCCTTTAGTGGTGACTTCAATAATGCATGCACCCTTCATCAAAGAAAGCCGACTACAATCTTCAATAAAAACAAAGAACCTTTCTTCAAAGGAAGCCATTGCCGAACTTAAATAAAAGCAATGGAATCTGATGGATTGTTTCATTTTCCAACATGACTGGAACATTTTTACTGTGCTGTGAATGTTTCCTTTTTAAAGGAAAAAAGTTTATGCTTACGAACTCTACTGACGGCACTTAAAACGTACACTTTTACCGACTTTGGACGTACTTAAAAGTAAATGTGCTTCATCATTCATTACGTGATTGTGCTATTTTTTCTGCTGAATTCAGACCTATATGACCTGTGACAAAATTATTGAATATTTTAAATCTGTGTGTGTGCATATTTTCGATGGAATTACTTGTATTTTGGATTCAATATATGTGATGTGATTCGCGGGTGAGTACACGGTGTTGATACTTTATTCATTGCTATGCATTAGACATGTATATATGAACAGTATACATGTATATGTACCAATGCGTGGTTCTCTGAATAAAGTAAAATTTTATATATGCCTTCTCTGTTTTCACTACAGGTGTATTTCTCATTTAATGTGCATCAATTTAAGATGAAAACTGTGCCAATGAAGCACGTATTTTTGCGCCCGCATTTATTACCTACTCCCCGCCCCCGCACATTTTTTTGGGTACATGCATCATTTTTCTTCTGCTAACTGACCTGGTTGCTTATAACATGGTTTGGTCTATAACACGGTCAGGTTCTATGGCTCCCAACTACCGTGTTATAGTGGGGTCACACTATATATTGTTTGTTCAGAAATGTCATAAATATTTATGCAGACATTAATTGCTCATTTGATGTGCTTTTTCATCTTTTGAGGCAGATTTTTTTTTTCATTCATTTTTGTATGTTAATTTATCACAGAACAGAATTTATATGCTCTCATTTCAGTATTAACCTGATTTTAGTGAACTTGGATAAAGATAATATAAAAGTTGTTTCTCTACTTTGAATCACTTTGAGTTGAACCAAAATCTGCACACCATATAACAATTTCATAGCTTTTCAATCACCAGTTACATAATTTTAATAGGGGTACAGACTTCTGGGCTGCATCTTTGGTGATTGTTAGCGCCAGCCCATAGACTTGTAAACATTGGATTAATCCCTTCATATTCTAGATGAGTCTTATTGAGTATTATTTTGACTTTTAATTTACTACTCAGTTTTCAGGTGCAAGAACGCGTACTATTGAAGCAGTGGACAGTATTATACATTTACATTGTCTTATTCACCTGAATTATGTTTTTATTTTGGAGTAAATAGAAAAAGTTAGGTGAATTCAAATTTACAATTGGGGACAATTTACACTCAAATTACCCAAGACAGGAATTTAGGAAAAGCATTGGTGATACATATTGTCACTGTCTTAATGAAGTCTGGAATATCATGACATTTATTTAGTTTATGGTACTATAAAAAGTGTTTTATCTTTTGATATATATGCGAATTCCCCATTGAAGAGAAAACTGATTTCAAGATGTCACAAATTTTGACTAATGAGTACATGCTAATTTTAGATGTCAACTTTTGATCAGCTCCTAAATTTTAGGATTTATGTGGGGAAAAACATAAGTATGTAATAATGAGACCCCGGTAAATCCAGAAAGGTAATATTGCTCCTTAAAACTGTATAATTCAAAATACCATAAGCATAGCTGGTAGCAATAGTAAAACTCGTTTCCAACTAAGTTAGCTTTAAAAACTGGTATGTGCCTAATGGTTGGAAAGTGAGTGATGTTTTTTATGCACAAAGCAGAAAGAAAGTGTGCAAGGGAGAAAGTATAGGATATTAAGGCTCTTGAAATGGAGCTGGATGAGAAGCTTCATGAGCTTAAAAATCCATATAACATAAATGTATAGGTACCAGGACAGGATATTGTATATAGTGTACAGTGTACTGTGTATTAACTGTATATAAAACTGCAAGCCTAAATATGACATTAAGTAAATGTTTACATTTCTTTAATGGATTATCTGCTGGACATTATGCAGGAGGAAATTTTAGTGCGAATTTCTTAGTTGCAGTTATTTGCTTTTTAATTATTTATTAATTTTCACTTTATTTTCATTTTATTTAGAAACAAAATCAAAAGCATACTTTATCAAAATTTTAATAAATGTTATGTTCACCATAGAGATAATCTTGTAAATGTTTTGTTGTTGTTGTTGTTGTTGTTGTTGTTATAGGGTTTAACGCCATTTTTCAGCACAAGATAGGCTATACATGGCGGCCAGTATTAATGGTGGAGGAAGAACCCTGGAAAACCCCAGGAAGAACCACCGACCCACGAGAAGCTACTGGCAGGCTTTCTCACATACCCACTTTAGCCGAGCCTGGACTCGAACTCACGCAGACAGAGGTGAGATGGCAGTGATCCGTAACGATCAGCGCTTTAGACCACTCGGCCACTCGGGGCTCCCGTAAATGTTTTGTGTCTTAAATCTCATTTATTTTAAAATCTTGGGGAAAAAACTTAAATAAGCCACAAATTTTAAAATTTTATTTCACTTCTGACCCAGTGCATTTGTCCAAATTATGATGAACAATATGAGAAAGCAAATGATCACCCCTTTTACTCATGACTTTTGTTCTTTCACATATTTCTTATATTCAATGGATCTGCATCTGTGAAATTTTTCAAAAAGTTTTTTTTTGCAGAATTTGAATTTCAATTCAGATATTGTTTCCACCACTAAAAATCATTTTTAGCTAATTGAATTATTGTGTGATTCTGGCTGTCTGTCAATTCTTTTGCTGTGAAGCTTTGTTCTTCATTTACATTATTGATCAGATGGAAAAAGAGCACTTACTGCAAATTTACAATTTCAGTCTACGGTCAAGATATGCATACTGATAAAATCAAGCTTATAGATTAATTCTTATCCATGCACTGACAATTTGAAATAATGTTCTTGGACCAAATGATGTAGACTTTCCTATTCAGTTCGCAACTCACTTTTGACTGGCAGTGTATTTTGTTGTTTAACTTCAGGCAGAATTCTACAGACAGAGAAGCCAGTCACGGAACTGAGGCTTTGATATTAGATGCCATCCGCTCGGCCATCCGATTCCAAAAAAATGTGGCAGATACATGGATTAAGGTATGATTAAACTCGTCCATGAAGCGCAGCATACTCCTTACTTGCAGGACATGAAGTTCATGAACATTGACTTTAGCTTAAGTGAGGGTGTGCTGTATTGTGGTCAATTTAAAATTTGTCTTGGATGGTGGGGGGCATTGGTAACAGCTTTCATTGATGCATAACAATGACAAATATAAGCACAGAATATACAGCCAAAACTTTATTGACTTTAAGTGTTCAGTCTTAATACCTCACTGCAAATAAAACACATGTTATCATATATTATGTGGAACTTGGATAATCTAACTAAATAATTGCAAAATCTTGCTGTTCTCAATCATAATGACTGATTTATGTAAATGACTGCTGAAAAATATATAATTTTATCATGATTTGTAGATATTCTAGGTTGGATTTAATTGCCATGGCAACCAACTATTTCATCCCCTGCATGCTGAAATAAAGTATACCCAATACCCATCCAGTATCCACAATCAGTTTTCCACTATGAAGAAAATTATTATTGCACAACAAGTAAAGTCAAAAGGGATGCCAAATTATTGAATAAATTAGATAAATCCAGTGCAAATTAGGCAGTTCAGCCTCCAGACTGATGTGCAGTAAATGATTAAAGAAAATATTCTATAATAATATAATTCTTTTGGCCAGAAGGACATAATGTATAATTCTAAATGATTAGCTTCCTTTTTGTCCATATTCTCTCCCTTTAGCTAGCCATGTAGCTACATGTTTAAGTGTGTGCATGTACATATAGTTAGTTTAGGTGGTGGAACATCCCTGGCTACACTCCCTGTATCTGTATTGTAATTGAGATTTGCTAATATTTAATCTTTGGTGATGCTGACAATCTTATGTCATGTCTGCGAAGCATACAGCTGATTTCAGTTGCATTGAGCGATTGATTCAGTTGGCACAAATTGTTATGTATGTATGAGAGAGAGAATTAATTTTTCTTCCAATAGTGTATTCTCTCTCAGCCACCCCTACCCCCTCTTTAAAAAAGAAATTAAATGCAGCTTTTGACACATGTAATATGTGCAACATACTTAGAACTTAAATGTTGTTAAAGATAGTGAATATAATTCACTCTCTCTCTCTCTCTCTCTCAAACAGAACATGACCACTTTGGGGCTTAGTGGTTAGAGCATCTGTTTTGGATGTAGGAGATCACAGGTTCAAACCCTTGCCGAGTCATACCAAAGAATTATAAAAATGGTACTAACAGCTGCCTCGCTAGGTGCTAAGCATTAAGAGGTTAGTGTTAGGACTGGTTGGCCTGGTGTCAGGATAATGTGACAGGGTGGGACATCATGCTACATGTCTTATTGTAGCAATATGACTGAAAAATTGTTCAAGCTACGTTAAAAATCCAAAACACACACACACACACACACACACACACACACACACACACACACACACACACACACACACACACACACACACACACACACACACACACACACACACACACACACACACACACACACACACACACACACACACACACACCAATTACCTGTCTTCATCAGGGATCAATATATTTTCACAGACATTCTTATGGACTTCATAAACACATGAACCTGATGTTTTAAATAAATATTCATTATTAACGTTAAAAAAAACCCAAACTGTTTCTACTCCTCCAATAGTTATCAAAAGGGTTTGCAATGACCATAAGTTTATCTCAGATTTTCTATGGATTTCCCTACTAGTTTGGGGGTGGGGGCATGTATTTTATTAGCATCAATACATCATCTGCTACAATTGCACTGTTTTCCTTTTCTGGGTCTCGAAGCCCCCAATTCAAGGTAATTATTCTATCCTCCAGTTGGTATTGGAGGGCCAGAATTGTAAAGAACATGATTCCAGCCTGACTCCTTAATCACATCCTCATTTCACTTGGATGACATATGCATTATGTTTATGCCTTAGTACTCATCAAAATTTGCCTTTGTTTATGGTTTTAAGCATACTGTTAACATTTCACCTACCTTTTGTATTGATTTAGAGTTTGTTGCTTTTTATCTACCGTTTTGATTTTTCAGGTTTTGGAATCAGTGAAGCAGCCAGGAGATCATAAGATGATCGATATTTTTGTCCTTATGATTCTCCATGCCACACCCAGAAAGAAGGCAGTAGAAAGTTTGTTCAGGAACAAAATTCGATCAGGCTGCTTTACTGAAGCATTACTGAAGCCAATCTACAGGCACCATTCCCAGGTAAGTATTATTAAGTTTAGGCCAATTTATAGGTCATGTCCAGGTAGATGCACCTGTTCTTTCACAACTTAATCTGAGCTAGTTTAACAGAAAATGCCCATGTAAGTAACAATCATGCAAAATAGGGTCTTAGACTATTAATAACTAGGTCCTTTAACTTTTGTCTGGTTCTGACCATGCAAATTTCATTTATCAAACCATCTTTATTTCTATGTTCAGATAAATTAACATTTAAAAACATTACTTAAACAGTGGCGACATCAAGCTGAATTTTGTATCAGTAGTAAACAAGGTTGGATTTCTGTCAAGATCTTACATGTATAATGTTTCCTTACAGACATAGAAACGTTCTTTGTTCATTACTCTTGTTCAATGGTAAACCAGGTCTGAAATATATAGCCATGGCCTTTCTTATATTTGCAAATGTAATTCTCTTCTACCGCATCAAAAAAACCTTTTCCTAACTTAGGTTACTTTTGTTTCACAATTATGGAAGTGAATAATGCAAACAAGCGTTACTGTCTTCTAGCATCATAGTTGTACTGGTTATGTTTTTCAGGTGTTGCAGGACTATTTCACCTCTCTGTTGTCTATAGCAGAAGTACTGCTGAGGTCACCAGAGCCGGCCATCCTACATTTTGCATGTGTTCTATACAAGTTCACCTACAAAACATTAGATGCATACCATCAACAGGTCAGTTGTACCACATTATCAGGGCAGGATTGCAAGTGTTGTTAAAATGCTGTGAGGAAAGAGAATTCTCACATTGAAAAATCCTGCTCCCTGTTTTTGTTTCATTTTGTTAGGAATTAAAAGTAACCTGACTATCTACAAAATTGTGGCAAAGTGCAGCATCCAGTTCATCTCAAAGTACAATATAGCAGACAGTCACATATGTTTACTGTAGGCATTGTAATTCTAATTTTGGTTTGAAATTCATTGGTGCAAATGATCAATAAGCTGTCATTTTAAAAAAGTTAAGAAGGTTTATTTTGCAACCTTCACATTTGTACTTAGGTGGTAAATACACCTTGGAAAAAATAAATGTGTAATATTAACATTGCAGGAGATAGTTGGAAACTTGGTGGCACATATTGGCAGTGGATTTGAGGGAGAGGTAGATGCATCTCTTGAGATTCTTGTGGACCTTGTAGAGACTGACCTGCCAAAAATGTCACCTTTTGCAATATTAATAAAGGTAAGATATTAATGACTTTAAGATTTGAAAACAATTGAATTGGTAGATATGTAATGAAGAAGAGGTTTAATATTGTATAATTTAAGATTGTTTGGTTCTTCATCTTGGCTGACATTGTCATTAGTCAGATTTGCTGTCGTAGGTGACAGTTTATTTCCTGAAAGCAGTTGCTACATTTTTTCAAGATAAAAGTTCATCATGATGTATAAGCATTTTTTTCTTTTTGAAAGCCTGTAGATTGAATGTATTAGGATATCGCCAGATATTTGCATATCATGAAACCATATACTTAAGTGGATAAGATTTAGCATACATTCACCTTGACTTTATTCATGTGACATCAAGTTTTTTAGTTGATTTTTTTCTGTGCATTTACCATTGGAAAATCCTATATATTACTGATGAAAGCTTGTAATTTAAAAACCCAAAGATGTAACAAAATGTAATTAATCTTTGCTGTGTTGATGTATTTAACAGGGAGTATTGGACTACATTGACAACTTGTCAGTGTCCCAGATCAGAAAACTGTATCAGATGCTGAGTGCCTTGGCATTCAAGAACCCACAGGAAGGTGGTCTCATACAGGTAATATGTCAAATTTTTTTACATTTGTTTCTTTCCACAAGCATACACATACATCAGTTTTGTTATCTTTTGTGCAGAGAGAGAGAGAGAGAGAGAGAGAGAGAGAGAGAGAGAGAGAGAGAGAGACTTATTGGAAGAGTGGATCATTGTGATTTCTATTTATTTAATATGCAGGGCAGTTATTGCATTGTAATGACAAGAAGCTCAGACCAGTTTTGCTTCGGCACTAGGATGGGCTAAAACATCTGTAGCAGTGTTCATTCTAAAAATGACAAAAATCAGGTCTTCATGGGAAAACCGGGTCACAAATATTTATTCAAGAAAATGTTTCCTAGTCAGAATTCCTTGCCAATGACCCTTCCTTGCAGAGAATTTAACTTCTGCTTGATTCATTATCCTTCTGTAGAGTTTTATTTTGGACATATGATTCTGTATTTTCTCTTCCTGTAAGCTGCACTGAAAATAAATGTAGCAGCTGTTTTTTTTTAATAAGTTCTCATATTTTCTTAATTATATTTTCTGTTATCAATAGCCATGTGTTCTCAGTTATGCCAAAGCTAATAAAAATCAGTATAATATTTCACCCATGCAATGAAATTGTCAAAAAGCACACTTGAGTCAATCTAAAAGCTTCCATATGGTGGTGGTGGTGGTGTTTGGCTTTTTGTATGCACCCTATGGGTACCACAGAGGCATCTTTCTTGGGGGCATTGGCACAGTGGGGAGGCTTGAAATGAACACTGATGTAGAATAACTCTTATGCCGCCTGAAAGGATGAATAGAAGAAAGAGTATGAGAACAAAATATGAAAGTTTGCAACCAGAGTATATTTATGTCATATCATGATGGTCTAGGGCATATAGTGTTACCTCTGTCTATCTGTCCATATGCCTTTGCTTCACACCTTAAGTTAAGTTTTGAGTCTAGGTCATTTCAGGCATTGTGGTGTGGCATCCATGTTTCATCATCACAGTTCCAGTTTTTTGCTGTTTTTATGTATTTATGGGGGCGCTCACCAGTTATTATGTACTTTTGAGAGAGACGTATATAAAGTGAAGTTGTTTGCATTTAAAACATGCACAGTGGAGAGAATGTTGGCATACATCTATGCTACTTTGATGTAATGTGGCTGACATATCTTTGGATATTGTACTTTTGGAAATTGTAAATGATCTTAGCACACTGCTGACTAAAATAACTGCTCCCTTGTGCTCCAAAAATCAGCCTGAATTTGTCTAAAGTACACTATCCTTAGCAGCTATTAAAATAGGGAAAATGAATTTTGCCAGACTAGACAATACTAGCTTCTGAAAGTGTAATGAATGAATTACCAAATATATAAAATGTAAAAAAAGTTATCAGCTCTTTTTTTTACAATTTCCCTCTGAAGTTCAGGAAGTGAAAATGACCAAGTGGAGCAAGTACTTTTTTGAAAGGTTCACATCTGGAGTAAGGCCAAGCTGTATACTCTATAACACATATTACACCCATTAATCGTACACCAAAATAAAGGGAATTAAAGGTTCTTTGAACAATACCTAAGATATACAAGTTCTTTTTTAAATAGCCAGTGTAACCTGTGAGGAAACCCAGGGAAATTCTTTTTCTTTAAAATTCTAACCATATGCAAAATATGAAACTGTAGAGCGCCACCTATACCTTTTTACCATAATAAAAGTATTTGAATTTCTGTTAGTTATATGTTCATTCATATCTACTTAATGTGCTTCAGGAGTGATATTTTATTCAGCTTTTGCAAATACAAATTGTAAATAAAGTTCACAGCCTGTTGAATATGGTCTTTTCCACAGAAGGTAATCAACAAGATCAAGAAAGTGAATAGAGTCATTCTTTGAGAACACTGGCGATTATGGAGTTAATTTTAATTATTTGTCCTTCTGTTAAAGGATGATCTCTACATCGTGATAAGAAAGCAACTGTCAAATAATAATACCAAGTAAGTATATACTTTCTTTATGGTGGGTTTATTTTGTTGATGTAAAATTTTGTAATTTTATTCCCCCCCTCACAAAAGGGTTTAAATTTTGGCCAGTTATATGTTAATGATTACATTTACAGCAAGTTTTAATGTATATTAGGGCTGTCAAAAACCACGGAAAACTTCACCCGGGTACCCGTTGCGCCGTTTAACGGGTAACCGGGTACTCGTTAGAACATGAAAGACATGTACAACCCTAGTTACCCCACTGTCAAATTTTCACAAACCTTGATTGTTGTAGGGTCAAAAAATGAACAGACTATTTACATCATTTTGCACATTGTTTACCACACTTTATCCACTATTTTGCATTCTCGTTTTCGCATTTTACCAATTCGCACTTTCGCATTTTCACATTCGCACTTTGCCCACACCCAATGGGAGATGACTGATAGTCTGTCGACGGAGATAATTTGTTTTCCTGTTGTACTTCAAACCGTCTATTATAAATTGTGCTATAATATTTTGTTTGATTTGTCAATAATAATGTATTAATATTACAATGTTGTTTCACTTATTAATAAACTTCCAACAACTTCCACAGCGTGTTTTGTTATTTATTACTCACGGCGAATGGTGGTGAAAGTCAACTTCCAGTTGAGAACTTGAATACTAAAAGAGGTTTACACTTATGTAAGTAAGCAAAACATTATTATTTCAAACTAGAATAAAATAACGTTTTTTGAATGTTTTTATGAACTAAAAACAAAAATGAATGAAGAACGAATTTATCAAAGCTAAATAATACCAGTCTGTCCTAGTGTACAAGTACATGATCATTGTCCCCCCCACAATTTCCAGTTTCTGCTCAAAAAAAGCAACATATCGACCTATCTGGTGACAGCAATGCACGTTTCCTGTTTGCAACGTGTCCTGCCGTCAAAAAAGCACTTTCGGAGGGAACTGACGTTGCAGGAATACAGAGATATTTGCGCGCAAGGGCAGCCAGCCTGGGATATCGTGATGTATTATCTCGCCAATACTGAAGAATGTCACCAATAACATGAAGTGGCATCTCCGACATATGTTGCCAATTCATCTTCCGATGCAGCATTGTCGTCTGTGGCACACAGAGAAGCTAGATCATCGAAAATGTTATTTTCGGCGACATTTTCCATTCTCGGTCTCTTTGGTTCCGGTTCATCCATTTTGTCAGTGATTATGGCAACAGTGGTTAGCGGCACAGGTATTGGATCCGTGATTACTACTGCCATCAACTCCAGTCTGACAGCAGCATACGTCTCCTGTCATGGTGCTTCCTCAAAAAATTTCAGAAGTTTATTACGCAGATCGACGACTGCAGCCTTAGCTGTATTGAGCACGCTGTATCCGGTAGGATAATAGTGGGTTTGAAGTTCCTTGTTGATGGCTTTCCGACATTCTTTAATTGCAGCATCATCATCTGGTTTCGAATCAAGAATGTTTTTCATTATTATATACAAGTGCGCATACACAGACGAGATGGACGGGTACTTTTGTCCAGATGACATGACAGTAACTTGCTTGAAAGGCTTTAGTATAGGTATGAGAGCTTCAGCTAATGACCAGTTTTCGTCCGTCATTTCAAAAGTAGAAGCGATGCTGCGGACTGTTACCTGTGGGTCAGACAGAACTGCACTGATCGCCCACCGTAATTTCACGAGGCATTCCAGCATATCCAGAGTAGAATTCCACCTTGTGGAACAATCGATGATAACTTCTGAAACTGCAGCGGTGTCACTATTTTGTAGTGCTTTCTGTTTTTCAGGCAAAGTCTGAGCTGCAACTGTACTGCGTTTAAAATGTGCAGCTATTCTCCTGGCAGTACCAAGCATTCTGGCAATGGCTTTCACTTTTAAACCAGCGCTAATTGCCATTTGCAACGTATGAGCGAAGCAAAGTTGATCTGGCCAGTCATCCAGTAAGTCCATGGCTGCATTCTTATTTTATCCGTTGTCATGGACTGTTGCAGCTATTTTATTCACTGGAATGTTCCACTCATTGGCACAATCTCTCAGACGAACACTGATATTTTGCCCAGTGTGTCGTTCCGAAGTCTCCCTTGTCTGCAAAATGGCTGATTCCAGTTCCCACACAGGATTTATCCAGTGAGCAGTCACGCACATATAGGGAATGTTCTGCAACGATGTCCACAAATCCATTGTAAATGCTACATAATACGCCTTTTCCAATTCCACCAACATTTTCCGAATGCCTTCATCATACCGTTTCTTTATCAACGCAGTTGTTGTTGTTCTTGATTTGATTTCGTAGTCTGGCTCTAGAAAATTAATTAGGCTTTTAAAACCGTCTCCTTCCACAATACTTATCGGCCACCCATCTTGTGCAATGAAGGCCGCAATTCTCCAATCAATTTCTAAGGCCCTGGCTTTTGATAATTTTGGTTTCCCGACCATGAATGAAGCAATGCACGGTGTACGACTTGTGCTGCCGTTATTATCAACGTCGATGCGATGCGTTCCAACGAGATGGTTCCGCAAAGTACTTGTGTTTCCACCTTTTGCAGAAAGCACCAGTTCACACAATTTGCATCGAGCACTATTCTCGTTCAGTCGTTCAGCATGCGCCCCCACTTTAGAAACTTTGCCCATTACTCTTTGTAAAATATTTATTTAAATAGAAAATAATATCACTCCCTATAATAACTGTGTTTTGTTAGACACATATGCAGCGCTTCTAAAATGGTAATAGCAAACAGGGCTACAGCGACTGCGTGGTCATGTGGTGTCACTGGTATGTACCAGTGATACCATGTAACCATGCAGTCGCTGAAGTGATATGTTAACATGCGTAGTCTACATATTAGTGTTGTTTTGAACTGTGAAGCTGTTCGCACAGCCCAGCATGCAGCAGCCATTTAGTAGTGAGCCGCTGATGCATAATGGGTGGTCCTACTCCTAAATATAGACTGGAACTGCAACTCAGACCAGCGTACTACTGATGATATATGATATTTTGATAGTGTTGTCGATAAATTATATTTGTGAATGGGTACTTGTCATTAATTTTCAATGCCCAGGTTTTTCACTATGGTTGGGTACCCGGTTACACCGTTGACAGCCCTAATGTATATTGTGATAAATTATGATGTAATTATTTTATGTGATCTTCTTTGAATGCTGCAAAGATAACTATCCCCACTATGGTGTGTTCTCCCTCAGTTATAATGTTATTATGGATATAATGCAGTAGCCATATCCAAAATTAAATGAATGTATGACAACATGGGTTGAAAGAATATCACATGAAACTTAGTGTTTTATCTGTATTTCCTTTCCACATAATGTTGTCTCACGTTGCTGTAGTTCAATATATATATATATATATATATATATATATATATATATATATATATATATATATATATATATATATATAGACACACACACACACACACACACACACACAAATGTCCCAGCAGTGTGAACTATACTTGGTTCAGTCTTTGTGTTCTTGTTCACCATGGGTACATGCCTGGTGTTATGGAGGTTAAGGATTGGTTGTTTTACTGAACCAGTCAAAGTCAGAGAAAGCATCAGAATGCTAAACCCAGGAAATATATGTTTAGCAATTAGTGTTTCTGTGGTGTGTTGTTAATGTAGATGAACTCTGGGCTGAGTCAGAGAGGGTGTGGAAGTAGCAACAAGGGAAAGGGAATAAATAACAGGGTGCATCCAGATGCTGATCTTCCCAGGACATTATGCAATAGAAATTCAAGCAACCAGGAGTTAAATGCACAGTCATCCATTCAGTCACGATTAGACACAAGCAGTAGTCACCATGCTGTTGACACAGAACACTGCACAGAGTTACAGTATCATTTGACTGTTCCAACTTGAAGTGACTGATATTTTTATTCCTCAGCCTTATCAGAAGTTTTAGAATTGTTTGATTTTGAGATTACATGGAAAAATGCCTCAAACAGTAGTGTATTTATAAAAAGGTTGCGTCTCATAGGAAAAGTGAATAGAAAAATAAATAAAAAATTTAGCTTGTAGATGTTCTTCAAACAGATGACACAAAGATATTGAAGATAAACACTAGATAGTGAAATCAAGAAGATGAAGCAAGAGTAAACTATTCATTGCTTGAAGTCTGGGAAGTGGCAAGTATTGATGGTTTAGTTTCTGAATTTGTAAAAGCAGCGAAATGTTATCCTGCACCTATGTTGACTTGTCTTTTTAATGTAATGTTACAAGCCTCTTACTTCCCTAAGGATTGGTGTACAGCAAAAATGCTACCTTTGCATGAAAAAGGTGACAAAGATAGCTCAGATAATTATGGAGGGATTAATCTGCTATCGTACTAAGTAAGGTCTTCACATCAATGAAAGGATTATGGAATGATCTGAACAAAAAAATTTAAATGTTTGTGAACAAGTTGGTTTCAGAAAAGAACACATTACAGTACTGTATTTGTTTTACACACACTCATATTGAAATATCATTAAAAATGCAATGGCAGTTTATTGTGCAGTCGTAGATTTTGAGAAGGTATTTGATAGAATAAATAGAGAAGCTTTATAGCATAAACTTCAAAAACCGAAATTTGTTGTAAAATGTTAAACATACTTTATGTGACATATATGAATATAAAGGCTTGTTAGAACCACAGATGAACAGACTGATGTCGTCAGTTGTCCTCTTGGTGTACATCAGGGTTGCATTCTGCCACCATTAGTTTTTAACTTATTTTTATATGATCTTCAAAGGGTATTGACCAATGACAGTTATGATATCATATATGAAAACGTTTTTGCTATGTGCTGATGATCTAGTTACATTTGCTGAAATACCACTTGAAATGCAATGCTTACTTAATCGATTTGAATCTTATTGTGTTGAAATATATTAAAGATTCATTTGGTCAAAGCAAATGTTGTGGTGATCCACAAAGGAGGCTACATATGGAAGGATGAAACATTCTATTTTTGGAATTATAAATTAAAAGTGGCTTCATGTTACAAATATATAGGGCAGGTATGCTCTTTTTTTGTGGTGTTTGTTATAAATGCCAAAAATTATAAATTAAAAGTGGCTTCATATTACAGATGTATAGGGCTGGTATTCTCTTTTTATGAGTTGTTTGGTATAAATGCCAAACTTTATAAATTAAAAGTGGCTTCATGTTACAAATATGTAGGGAAGGTATTCTCTTTTTATGTGGTGTTTGGTATAAATGCCAAAAATTATAAATTAAAAGGTTTCATATTACAAATATATAGGGCAGGTATTCTCTTTTTATGTGGTGTTTGGTATAAATGCCCAAGAATTTTTATCAGAACAAGTATCTAAGGTGTTATTCTCAAAGAAAATTGCACAGGTTTGGAAAACTATTGATAGACATACTATTTAAAAATTATATACTACTATACTGCCTTGCTGTCCTATGAAATTTTGGGAGTTTTGTATTGGTGTCTGATTTTGAAAGTGTTCATGCAATATATTGAAGCTTACCAATTCTACTGCAAACAATTTTGTAAATGGTGAGTTAGAGGGAAATCAGCCTACATTATGAAGCCTTTAAAATACTGTTTGAAAATAATCAAAATATCCAGCAGTAGATTTCCTAGAATTTGTTTTAATATGTAACTATATAATGGTTGCACTTGTGAAGTAGTGTGGCTCATGAAATCAAATACAAACTTATTTCTTATGGTTTTCGAGAGGCATCATACAAACAAAGTGTAGGAGATGAACTAAAATTTATGAAAGTGCTTAAAACAAAGATCGTTTGATGTTGACATGCAAACACGAAATGATAAAAATACTGAATTGGATTGATTAAATGTCTGTAAATTAATTAATTTAGACATTAACCATGATCTGTATCTAGATATCATAGAAAAAACTAGCTTATTTTGCAGGCAGTTATCTGCCTGTTAGGGTCTGTATGGGTAGATGTGATCACATTCCATACAGCTTAGAGGCAGTTATCTACATGTTAGGGTCTGTATGGGTAGATGTGATCACATTCCATACAGCTTAGAGGCAGTTATCTGCCTGTTAGGGTCTGTATGGGTAGATGTGATCACATTCCATACCATGAAAAAATGTCTCTTGTATTAGAGTGATATTGAAATGGTATATCAGTTTATATTTGAATGCAGAACTTTTGAATTGCATTAAGTGTATTTACCTAAATATCTTTTTTGTACACCCTTTAGAGAGTAAGTTTTTATTTTGCCCTGCAAAGTAGAAATAAATGTACCTTGAACTCAGTATGTAAATTTTTATTATATGCACTTAAGCAATGAAAGATAATTCAAGAATCATGTAATGTAAACTTCGATGAATAATACTGATATAGTTCATTATTGTTTTAATTCTTGTTTCTCCTCTGTTTTACCCAAATATTTGTCACAGTTTTGTTTCTGTTATACTTATTATGTAATTTGGTTAAGTGGCCCACATTACATTACCTCAGTAAAGTATAAAAAAAGTTAAGTATGTCATGCTGTTACCACTATAATGTGTATCTGTACATAGCAGAAGTGGACCATAGCTACTGCATAATAAATAAGGGAGCATTGCATGTATTTGATTTAACATTTATGCAAAGATATTTGGTGGACTCTGTTAGGTTTAACATTTTGAAAATATAGTTGGACTTTAAGCAAGAATGGATGGTAACTTCTTAATGTATTACCTGGTATTTTCAGATACAAGAGAATGGGGATCATTGGTGGAATATTCGTTATGAAAAACATAGCACAATGTGGGTAAGTAACTTCATGTAAGAGCGATGTTTTATCTGAATAAGAAACTAACATATGCACTTGCCATTGACAGGGTTCTAATGTTACGAGGAAATCAGGTAAAAAGTCAGGAGAAAGGTTTATTTCCAGTCAGGAAAAGCCTTTATGTTGCGCAAATATTGATAAAAGTGTGTTTGATTCGGACTCTGGTTTCATATTAGAATCAACAGAGTTAGTCAGGGAATCAGACTAACTCTACAGGAGTACCTTAGGTGCTTTAAACTGTACATATTTTTTCATGCACAATATCTGCATGATTAAGCTGTTGCTTATAGAATTTTCTGAAAATGACTTCCAACAAATGATACTTTTTCAAAACAAAAGGGATAATAAGCCTCTTAAAAAGTTTTAAATAGTCAGCATAGAAGAGTGAAAAGGAATATTCAGAATTCTTGGGGAAAAAGTCAATAGGGCAACAGTTACAATTAGCAGACATCTTGTGCTGGTCTGATTATGTCTCTTGGTGGAAGAGATGATTGCTGTCTGATTATGTCCCTTGGTAAAAGAGATGATTGCTGTCGCTGTGTTAAATTAAAAAAATACAAAGCCAAGGATTATGTCAAATTGAAAGATAGCAAGAAGCCCTTGAGCTCCGTAGAATTTGGAACTGTAGTTAATGAAACTGTACTGGATGTAATTAAGATCTAAGTATACTTTTCAAACAGTTGAACATAATGTTTACTATTGCTGCATCAGCCTCTGATTAAACTTTTGAACTTTTTGGATGAATGTATTCCAGCTTGACAATATAAGTACATATTGTATTACATCTTACCGAAAACTGGTCTGATTTACTGAAAAATATTGACTGCCTTACAGAGAAGATCTTGTTAGTGTTGGCAGGGCTGCTGACAACATGAAAATTGGCTGCGCCAAGGAAACTTCCTTTCTTTACTCATCCTGTGCTGAGGAGATGCAGACTTGCAACTTGAGAATGTTTGTATGCATCTTTTCCTGTAACAAGCTTTGAAGCTTAACATTGCAAAACAGCTTGCATGTGGCAATTTTTGCTATTTAACCTACTTGTTGTTCCAGATCATGTCTAATATCAAGCTTGCTTTGGGTGATACTGGCTTTTTTTAAAATGTAAGAGTGCAAGTAGTGTTGTGATAAGTTTACTTTGTTGAGTAAATTGATGACATGGACAAGTATCTGTTGCAATTCATCAGTTCCAAGGAGGAGTGCATGTAAATAATATTCCCTGAGCCCTGCATAGGTGGATTTAAACAAATGAATCCATTCATTACTTTTTATTGTCTTGTCAAAGTTAAAAACAATCCTTAATTAAAAACCTTTCTTCATATGAACATTGGAAGTTAAGTAGAGTAAAATTAACATTTTTATTCTGTAAATTAAAATGAATTGCCTGCAGATTTGTATGTAATTTCAGTAGTTACACTTGTTTTTAGTGATATTTTCCATGGTTAATACATGGTCATATTGTATGTCTAATTAAGACGTTATTGGAGAAACTCCATTTTGAAACAGCATCTGTTTTTAAAATACACATTTTCTTAGCCTAAATGTTTTTAATTTCATTCAGTGATGGTCATAAGTGAACCACGAAAATGTACATTTTGTCCAGGAAAAAATGTGGAAAAGACCTGGAAATTTTTGTCCAACTGTAAGCAATATAGACCGTTATCTGCCATCACTTAATGCTCTGGCAGACCATGGTCTATGCTGTTTATTCTACTGATTACTCCTAACAAACTGTATGGACCCAAAGCTGCTCCAGCATTATGCAACACAGCAGATCTGGGTCTTTGTTCCTTGCAATTAGACTTAAAAGTGAGTATAGATGGTAACAGTCAAATGAAGTCTGCATCTGCCCAGCCTGTCATTTGTAAGTTCTCTCATATTGTTATGTTCTTTCTCAAACTGTTTGATTTCAAATCTTTCTACATCATCAGTCCAAAAATTCATAATTATTTATTTGCCCAAAGATGTTTTATATGAGAACTTTTAAAATGTTGGAGATTTAGGTACCAAAGAAAATTTAAGTTATTCTCAACGTTTAATTATTTGCACATCTGAAAAAAATAGCTAATAAAGTGTCATCATCATCATCATCATCATCATCATCATCAATCCCTTAATCCAGGAGGTCGTTGGGGCACCACAGTTGACTTTATAACCAATTCTCTCCATTTTTCCCTGTTCTCTACTGTCCTTTGGGAATCTCCAAATCCCATGCCTGTCCACTCCTTAATGTTGTCTTCCCACCTCTTTTTCTGTCTGCCTCTTCTTCTGCACCCTCGCACTGTGTCTTGCAAGATTGTTTTTACCAGTCCAGATGATCTTGAGTCATGACCGTACCACTTCATTTTGTGCTTTTTTACAGTGGTCAAGAGGTCTTCATAGGATCTGATGGCTCGTTGGATCCTGTTGTGGACTTCTTCATTGGTTACATGGTCAGTGTATGAGATGCCCAAGATCTTGCAGTAGCATCTCATTTCAAAGGTTTGAATCCTTCTTTGTAGATCTGATGTGAGCATCCATGTTTCACAAGCATACAGAAAGATGGGTATGACAATGGAGCACATCAGCCTTATTTTGAAACCAAAAGTAATGTTGGTATCTTTCCATATTGGTCTCAACCTTGTTATTGCTGCTGCTGTCTGGGCAATCCTGCAAAGTGGTTCTGGTTTGGAGCCCTCATCTGTGATAAATTGATCCCAAGTACTTGAAGCTTGTGACTCTTTCCAGCTTCTGTCCACTGACATTTATTTCTGCACTGATGCCATTGGTGTTGTTTGTCATCAGTTTGGTTTTTTCGGCGCTAATCTCCATACCAAGGTTGTGTCGAGGCGCTTGACCAAGTCAGCGAAGCGAAGGTTTGTGATTGTTCTTCCTCCAATGCTGACAGTGCCATTTTGGTCCTGCAGTGCATCCTCCGTGATCCTTTCCAGGAAAATGTTGAAGAGTGTAGGTGACAGTATACATCCCTGTCTGACTCCAACTGTTGTTCGAAACCAATTGATGAGGACAGCACTGGAGGCTTTGACATGTACTTCCTCATAGTTGCCCATAAATGCTGCATGCCATACCCTATCAAAGGCCTTTTTGAAATCTATAAAGACGTGCAGATTCTGCTGATGCTGAAAGTATTTCTCACAAAGGAGTCTGAGATTGAAGATTTGTTCTGTGGTGCTCCTTCCTGCTCAGAAGCCTGCCTGCTCTTCAGCAATAATTTTCTCTGCTTGTGGCTTTAGTCTGTTGAGAATTATCTTCAGCATGACTTTGCTCGAGTGACTGATGAAACTGATGGTTCTGTAGTTTTGGCATAGCAGTAGGTTTCCTTTCTTGGAGAGCATGATGACCAAGGACTGAGTCCATGTGGTGGGCCATTCTCCTGTCTGCCATATCTTGTTGCAGATTGTTGTTAAGACTGTGACTATCTCTTCTCCTCTTGCTTGAATGAGCTCTGCTGGTATGTTGTCAATGCCAGCTGACTTTCCTTTCTTTAGTGACCTAACTGCAATTTCTACTTCTTCATGAAGAATGGGGTTGTCATCAATTTCTTCTGCCTGAGGGCAATTTAGTACTGCTGGATCTCCTTGGGTCTTATGATTGTACAATTCTGAGCAATATTCTGTCCATTGCTTGAGGATCTCTTGATCTTCTGTGAGGCATTTTCCTGATTTATCTTGGATGGTGGTAGTTTTCCCTTGTTTATGGGTTGTGAGATCTTTCACCAGAAGGTGTGCCATTTTGCTATTATTTCTACTCGGACTGTCTTCGATTTTGCAGCATTATCTTTCTATCCAGGATTCCTTTGCCTTTTTCATGCTTTTCCTGATCATGTTGTTTATCTCTCTATATTTTCTAGCTCCTTCATGATCTCATTTTCCCTTTTTCAGTTCTCTTCTTTTGTCGCATAGTTCAAGGGCATCATTCGTGACCCAAGGTTTCTTTGATGATATTTGCCAATGATCTCGCTAGCTGTGCTAGTCACAGCTGTGTTGAATGTGGTTGTTAAGGACACTAGGTCAGTGTCTTGGCTGTCCAGGATTATCAAAGGTGCAAATTTACCGCCTTTCATTGCTTGGAAGGCTTCTGCAACTTTTGAATCTTTCTATTTTTCAACGTCAAATCTGATTCTTGGTTGGTTAGGCTTTTTGATCATTTTCAGGTGGAGGTGAAACATTGTCATTAATAAATCATGGTCACTTCCAATATCTGCTCTTGGAAAACTTCGTGTTCTGGCGATATTCAGTCCTGTGCAGAATTGTTTTTTCACCAAGATGTAGTCAATCTGGTTGTGATGTTGTCCATCTAGACTGTGCCAGGTCCATCTTCTAGATGCTTTGTGAGGGCTGAATGTATTAGCTTGTACAAGATTGTTGTAGGCAGCAAACTCCAAGAGCCTGAGTCCTCTTTCATTTGTTTCTGCATTGCAAGAGGGTCCACAGGTGCTTTGCCAAAGTGTACCCCAGATTAAAATTATAGCCAATGTAATACTTTCAAATGACCTTGACATTGTCTGATGAGTTGTTTCTGTTTGAAACGTATTATATGGAGGGAATTAAAATCTGCAGAGGTAACAGAAATGGTCTCCATCTGTCCAACTGCAGATCTCAACAATAGCTTGGATGAATTCATTGATGAGCACATTCTGTGTCTGTTCCTTGAGAGTTATGGCCCTTTATCTTAGCATTGCTAATTCACAGCCTTGTGAACACTCTTACTCAGGGGCCGGCAACCTATTTTACATAGCATGTCACTTTTTTCCATATTAATTACAAAATGAACGAGCACATGCCACCAGTAACAGAATAACACTGTTAAAATCAAGAATTTGGCTGCCCTTCACGAGCCACACAAAACCTCTTGATGTTCCACCTTGTGGCATGAGTACTGTAGCTTGCTGACCCCTGCTCTAACTTATACATTTTTTGTTATGCTTCCACTACTTGCAGCAGGGTCATATAGATTTAGTCATGTCCATCTTGAGAAGCTTGTAAGCAAGCCACTAAGCATTGATGAATGATGTTCCATTAGTTTTATTTCCATTCACATAAAGATGACCTGGTTAGATTTTCAAGCCATTGCAGTAAAATATCAATTGTTTTACACATAGTTTAACTCTGTGGACCTTGTTTGTATGATTGACGTGGACAAATTAAATGTGGTAAGCATATTTTGTATTTATTTTTAATATAGAGATGACCTGATTAAATTTTCAGGCCATTACAGAAATACCCCCAAAAATTTTAAACACATTTTCAGACCTGCCAACCCTCCTGTCTTTTGTGGGACACTACCAGAATCTGACCATTTTTATTCCTGCATTTTTATTTTTCTCTTGGAAAAACTTTGTTTAGACCAACAGAAAAATTAGGAGAAAAAATTTGTTTCATTTAAAGAAAAATGAATTTGAAACTTCCCAGTGAGTAAGACCAGAAGTGTGCAAAAGTTCTTAAGTGCATTAAGGTTGTTACAAAGTTGAATCTTCGTGTTTGGTGACCTATTCTATAATGTCTAAAAGAAAGGAAGATTTGGATGACATTGGAAAATAAAAAAACACAAAAAAAAAAATTCTTTCCAAGCTTCTTATAACCTGGAGTTTCTATGTCCAAGTCATGGAAGTGATTTATATACAGCATTTTGTAAGACATGCAGTTCGAGTTTTAGTGTTGCCAGTGGTGGGCATGATGACTGTCGTCGATATCTCTGGTCATTAAACTTGATGTTCCTTACTATTAAGTTTTGTTCAATCTATTATTTAATATCTAAAATTTTTGTCTCACAAATTTAATGATTGTTTACAAGAACTGTGCATAACCAATCTATAAGAAAGTGAAAACCCCAATGATTTATCCTGGTTTTTTGTTTAAGGTATGTAGTTTTTGTATATGCCATGCCTTATACTATTTTAGAACTGAATTACTATAACTGGTTTATCTTTAAATGTTGAAAAGTATTCAATTTTTGTAAATGTGTTTAACATGTTTCTCCTTTTATACCTTAAAGATTGATGAAATCCTCCCTGAAATAATTGAAATCTCCCTGAAAATGTTTCAAAATCTCCCTTGATGAGTATCATTGGTGTTGGCAGGTCTGCATTTTAGAACTTTTTAGCACTTGGATTTTGACAAAAAACATTAGCACAATTAACCAGTAGTTATGCAGAACTTAGTAAACACAGGCTTTATCAATTTGCTATTAGTTTTTTTAAGAAAATTTGCTATGAGATGAGCTTAGATGAGTTTGATGATGAGTTCATTTTGTAAATTTGTTTTTTATTTTTGACCCTTGATCATCTTGGAATTGGCATCGCTAATGTACTTGAGTACATTCTAGCATCCAGTTTTCATTGGATTTAAACCAGCCTGATCAAGAGCTGAGATTTGTTTGATAAGCAGATTTATCTTCTATTTCTACGAGTTATTGCCATCGATTGGTTTAGAATAGGCACACCAGTGGGATGTGAACACTCTAGCATTCACACTTTTTGTTTGATTTCAATTAAATTTACAGTGAAGCTTTGTTTTGACAATAGCTCAAATGAATTTGAGAATTACAGAGTTATAGTCCATGATCAACTTAGAATAAGTGTCCAAATGTCTTGTGAACACTAATATTCAAATCTTTAGTTTGATATCAGCCTAGTTGCCTGTGAAACTTGACCAAACCAAGTTCTCAGAGAAGTTCAGTGGTCAGTAGATTTTTACTATTTCTTAGTGTTATGACCCTTGTTCATCTTAGAATGAACATCCCAGTAGCTTATGAATATTCTAGCATTCATACATTTTATTCAGTATAAAATTTTCAGTGACACTTTAGCTCAACAGGATCTTGGATGAGTTCGAAGAACTCTAGCATCCATATTTCTATTTGATTTGAACTGATTGGTAGTGTAACTTCATCTTAACAGGGTTTCAGATAATTTCTATGATAATTTGGATTTTTATAATACAGAAATATGGTCCATTAGAGGCATCTGAAAACTGTAGCATTCATATTTTTGGTTTGAATTTAACATTTGCTAATAATAGACGAGTTTGTTGCCAGATTTGGCAGTCATAAATTTCAACGTATTTTGAACACTAGCATTCACATCTTTTGCTTGATATCGGTCTTATTTCCCAAAATGCAAGATTTGGAGCATATTTTAGAAAGTTTTGACTTTTGATTGATATAGAACATTTTATAGACTTGTGAAAAATGTCCTTCACATGGTTTTGTTCTCAGTCATATTAGTTATGAAGTTTCCTATTTGGTGTCAGTTTCAAGAAAGATTTTAACTTATTTTCCAGAGTTACTGACTATGATTTATTGACTATGATTGACTGCATCTGGTTCAGCCACCATGCATTTCAGTGGAAGACAGTTGCCATATTAAGGACCATATTTTGTTTTTTCAGATAAGATACTGACAGCAAACATCATTATGCAGATTAAATCTTAGGTATATGATAAACTGTTCATAACGGTCCTGTTGGAGTTGGTAAACAGAAAACCATTCTGAATGCATGAGGACCAGTACAAGAATTTACAAAAGCTGTTTTTGATGTAGACAGGATGTGTAGACTTGTAACACTGATTTTCATGTCCATTTCCTAGTGGAGACTGATAAATATAAATGTTCCGTCCAGAGCTAATTTAGGATTAGTAAAGTTAAATTGCTGTTGTATTTACTTAAAGAGATAAGGGGGACTCCAGAAACTTCCAGTATGAGGGTAAATGTTTGTACAATTTTGATGCTGTATTCAATAGATGGGGGAGCTTCCTTAATGAAGACCAGCATTGTACACATTGTAATTTTTGATCCTGTTATTTGCAGAGCTGAGGGAAGCTCTATGCGTGAGGACCAGTACAGGCAGATTGTCAGCCTCCTTCAGTTGCTAAAGACCAGCAGCAGTAAAACACCTGAAGCTGCATCTCTATTCCTGGATGAACTTTCATCAGTAATCATGAAGGGTCAGCTGCATGCAAAAATTGAGGTGGGTGAAAATGCTTAACAAAACATAGGCCTAGCCAGCAACAGTTGAAATTTTGAAGTTTTGAGTTTGAACAAAGGTATTTTTGAACTTGGAAATATGGAATCTGTATAGCACTACAGAACATATTTGGTCTCTGGTTCCGATATCTGCATAGTTATGTGAAGCTCATCCAAAGAAGGTGGTTTCTTCTAGGTTTTCAGGTTTCCTCCACTGAGCACATAATACTAACACCAGCTCTCAAGAATACATTGGAAAAGTAGTTATTAATCTGTGGCAATGAAACCTTGAAATTTGCAATGACGCTACCATTGATGTAGGATGTTGCTTTGTACATATGTTTGCTACATATATACAGCATTTAAACTGGCATATCCTTTTAATCATGATTGCTGATTGACATTGACTCTGGCATACCCTATCAGTCATGATTGCTGATTGGCATTGAAACTGGCATACATTATATGATTACTGAGTGGCTTTCAAACTAGTACACTCTGTCAGTGTTGTTTCAGGCAGCTGGCTGGCTTGATTGAAGGATATTTGGAACAGTGTTGTTTCAGGTAACTGGCTGGTTTGATTGATGGTATTTGGTATTTGGAACAGTATTGTGTCCAGCAAATGGCTGGCTTGATTGACAGGGTATTTGGAACAGTGTTGTCAGGCAACTGGCTGACTTTATTGAAAGTTTATGTGGAATACTGTTGTGTCAAGCAACTGGCTGGCTTGATTGACAGGGTGTTTGGAACAGTGTTGTGTCAAGCAACTGGCTAGCTCGACAGGGATGTCTATCTGAAGCTTGATTAGTTGTGAGAAATGTATGTAGCAAGCAACATCCTAGACCTGCCAGCCCTTATGATTTTGCTGTAAGTCTTTTGAAAATAACCCTTAAAATGCAGATATATTGAATGATAGCAAAATGTACAGAAAAATTATTGTTGCTGAAAAATCCGGATAATTGGATCATCCATCTTTGATTTGGATCCGGGTTTCATATTAGAATTAGTGGAGTTTGTCAGGGAACCAGACTAACTGTACAGCAGTACTCCAGATGCTTTAAACTGCACATATTTTTTCATACAAAGTGTCTGCATGATCAAGCTGTTGATTATAGAATTTAAAAAAAATAGCATCCAGCTAGTGATGTATGATGAAGATGAAAGGGAAAATATGCCTCTTAAAAGTGTTAATAATCAGCACAGAAGAATAAAAAGGAATATTCAGACTCTTGTAAATAAAAATGGGAAGGGACACAATTACATTTATTGGTCATGTTTCAATTTGAATATGTCTTGTGGCGGGAGATATGATTGCCATCATGTGAAATGGAAAAAAATTCCAAGAATTCCATCAAGTTGAGAGATAGCAACAAGCCATTGTGCTGCATTTGGTTTGGATCTGAAGTTTGTGCAACTGTACTAGTTGTAAATAGGGTCTACTTGTACTTTACAAACTTTTTGGTTGAACATAATGTTTACCATTGCTGCAGGGTTTCAAATACCGAACTTTTAAATACGTTTTCCAGCTTTACAATAGCAGTTTATGATATTTTGTTACACCTTACTGAAAACTTGTAAAACTTATGGAAAAAAATCAACTGCATTACTGATGGTCTCGACAGGGTTGGCAGGTCTGACATCCTACATTGCTGGTATCCTCATTGCAATGTTTTTGCCTTGTTTTTTGCCATGGTTATAACTGATTTCAATCAAAGACAACATCATGGTGACATCTAGCTATGCAGAATTCATTGGATAAATAGTTACTATTGGTACAATTTACATTAAATAAATAAATAAAGATATACCCAGTTGTTCTTGTCATCATTCTCTCGTCTATGTAACAATTTCAGTTCTAAAGGAAAAGTATGTTCAAAGTATTGAGAAATTATTTTGTATTTAAATGAATTTAAAGTTGGGAAAACATTTCCATGTATAATGTTTGCAAAGCTGATGATAAGAATTTACTTTGTGTTATGTACCTAATGTTTTTAGCTTGAAATAACATTAAATTTATGGAAATAAAATGCATCATATATATTTTTCAGGTGGAAAAAGAAATCTATCCATTTTTTTAGTTAAATTTAGTTAATCAGCAAATAGGTGTGGTGATGCAAATTCAAATTTAGGGTAACTAACACTCTTGTCTTGTGGATCACATATGCACACAGACATGCACAAAGCCTGTTGATAAAACTTTGGATAAACCACTTGTTTAAATAACACACAATACATATATTCAATAGACACTTTATTGTACATATAAAATAATCTTTGGCATAATGGGGGCAAATCCTGTCACAGCACACTGCACCAGCCTAGCTCTGAATTTGTTCTACAGGAATACCTCAGGAAGAGAGACTTGTGGGAGTTTATAGGGTTGTGAAGAGTGTCCGACACCTGTATGTTGAGCCGCAAGGGGCTGGTATGAGGTATATAGGGACACTGATAACCAAAGCTTGACAAGTCTGATCCTGAGGATGCGATGATAACAAACATCAGCCGATACTCCATACATGCACCGTAGGGGGCAGGTATGAAGTATATATGGGCATAATAGTTGAGTACATTTAAGTACTGACACAAATTGGGGTTCAAAAGCAAAGTTGTGAATGCATGAAAACTTGGCAATGGCCCAAACGAAGTGAAAGTAGCACTGTGACTATGGAACAGTGTGACTATAACGAGGCCCCCAATTTGAAGTAAATGTAAAGATAATAATGATTGAAAATGCATGAAATATGTTTGAACTGCATGATAAGCCTGATGTGCGTAAACATAGAAATGTCGGATATATGTATTAGATAGCCAGTTAGGAATTCACATGTCCACTAATAGATGATACAGGTGAAAGGACCATGTAGCATAGATACAGTAATACAGGTTCTCTGAAGTGTACAAAAAAACTCCGAAATACCCCCCAAAAACAAAAAAATAATGTATGATAGTCTCACTAAGTAAATAAATGAATAGTGCATTGATTGACACAAGCATGGAACGAACTAGTGAGGCACACGCTGTGACATCTGTCTCTGTGCAAAGCTAATTCTGTCCGGGTGCACCTGAATATATCTACAATATGCATTAGAGGCCCATTGACCTAAGATTTGGATAAGATGGTCTGGAATTCCAGCCTTAGCCGCACTGGTAGCCGCCCCTATGTGGAAGGAATGCCCATTATAACAACGTGAATCATAACCTAACCTGGACAAAATGGCCTTAATGGTAGTGATAAAGAAAGTTCTACTTAAAGAGCGACCATTGTCCATGAGAAACAGAAGATCACAAGGGCGAACTCCAGCTAATATCTGAATACGATGGAATTTCTTCATCACATGGTATGGGCATACAAGGGCGTCATAGCTCATAGCATGAATATGGATATCGACCTCTTGAAGGAAAACATCAGTCTTAGATGCCCTGAGATGCAAAATGAATAGGCGCTTATCCATATGGAATATTATGTCCAACATACACAGATTGTTTTCTGCAGAAAAATGGGCTTCACGAATAGCAAATTATCCACACTGCAAAAAAGCATAAAAAGCCAGTGCACAGGCAGTTTGTAGTAAGAGTTTAGTGTACTCACTCAGTCCATAGTGTTCCAAGTACTGCCATATGTCACATAATATATCATATGTAATAGGAAGTCGTTTCTGTCTGTAGTCACACTGCACCTTTCTGACACCTTTCAATATATTCTGTAGTCGAAGTAAAGAACGAATATGAGTTAATGGAGTATGGATACCAAGATGCAAGTATGAATGCCAAATACCGGCTAGATAAAGTTTTATAGTGTGATATGTCAGGTGCAGCATCTGCGTACAATGCGCAACAAAGTAAATCAAGGTGTCCTCATTCACAACGGGGGGCAAACTAGATCCTGGAGTCCACAATCCCACCATTAGCAAGAAACACTTGAAGGTTTGGAAGCCTGTTGAATAAGCAGATCTGGAGTCCATGGTCGAAGAAGAGTCCCACAAAATATTTACGGTAGGCTCTAGGTGAGCAGTAGTCTTGCTGGAGGAGGGCACTCGCATGGTTGTTCCTCTGCTGTGGGCGCCAGCTGCCGAAATCGTGCAACCTGTAAACGAGATAATGCATCAGCTATAGCATTTTTCTTCCCTGGTATGTGTTCAGCATATATGACAAAGCCATTAGTAGCAGCTGACAAAGTCAGGCAGCGCATTAGTTTCATAATGTCAGGAGTCTAAGATCTGCCTTTTTTTATTACTGCAACTGTAGTCTCATTGTCACAGTGGAGGAGTATTTTCTTTTGCTGCCATTCATGACCCCACAACATTGCTGCCACCACTATGGGATACAATTCACAGAAAGCTATAGACAGTTTATGGGCCACTAAAGGACGTAGCTCCTCAGGCCATGAATTTGCAAACCAGCGACCTCTAAAATAACCCCCAAAAGCAACAGACCCAGAAGCATCAGTGTAAAGTTCCATATCTGCAGAATCAGAAATATCATCATCATTAAATAGAGAAATCGCATTCCACTGACTGAGAAAACCACTCAACATTTGTAACTCTTTCTTGCATTCTCTGGAAATATGGTGATGATGTAGCTCCCTAACGGACGTTGATACTTGCAATAAATAGGAGACAAATGTCCTGCCTGGCACATTTACATGACAGGCAAAATTCAAGTGTCCCAGGAGACTTAAGAGTTCACGTTTAGTCACTGATTTTGTTCTGAGAAATTGAGTCAGAAGGTTTCTAATTCTATTTTTTCCTCTGGTAATTTTGCATGCATGGTGAAGGTACCCAGAAGCACTCCTAAATATTACAAAGATGTGGTAGGACCAAGAGTTTCATGAGAAGCGAGTGGAATTCCCAAACGAGCAAAAGCATTGTCATGATGGCCATGGTTCTATCAGCCATGTGGTGAGGGTGATCAATTGTAAGGAAGTCGTCCAACAAGTAGAGCAGATTATCAATGCCATAATTATTCACAGCAATCTAACTGATAGCTTCTGACAGTTTGGTGAAAACCTTTGGTGAAGACCGCGATCCAAACACTAGACGTACATAGAAATAATACTGGTTGTTCCATTTAATGTTACGATAGGGCCACAGATTAGGGTGGATGGGAAAGAGTTTAAATGCATCGCAAATGTCAAATTTACATAACCACGCCCCCATACCTGCCTTTCTAATTGTCTTTATGGCATCGACCTTGACATATTTCAAGGAAAATTCCTGCTTGTCAATCAAACTGTTAAGGCTTGAGTGTTCTTGATCATTATGCGGGGCTGAGAGATCAACAATTAGTCTCTTTTTCCTGGAGTATTTACCCTCAACGATACCTATAGGATTTACCTGGTAAATGGGGTAATGTGAAGAATCAAAAGGTCCTATCAGAAAACCCTTTTGTTTCTCCTGTTCTGTAATATCTTGAACTATGTGTGGCTGGGATCTAGCAGAAAGTAGATTTTTACATTCAAAGGTTGCTGAAGGTTCTCTCCGAATACCAGTATGAAAACCCTCACGCAAACCAGTTATTAAATCTGTTACAAAATCAGTATCAGGATGAGTGCAGAGCTCTTGAAGAAGCACATCAACATTTATAGGGGTAGTGGCAGTTGTAGGCATGGAAGAAGCATAATTTCTTTGTATCTTGTCTCGTACCACACCAGGAACATAACAGAGTCAGTCCTTCTTATTATTTTCTTTAGCATGACTTAACGTTTTAATGGTGTTCTCATTCTTGGCTCTCTGATCACAAGTGGCCTGAGGGTGGTTATTCTTGCACAATTTACATATATGTAATAAACTGCAGTTAGGCCTGCTACAATTGGTCTCATTGAAATTGTTGCATATTTGTTTCCCATTGAACATAATTACTGGACGGCCACGCCGATCCATTGGAGTATTACTAGCCGAGTTGGAATTCAGATATTTGGTATTTCTTTTAGATTGCTGACTATTGAAAGGCATTGTGAGGTTAGCTGGACAGAAGCCACGTGAGTGTAGAGTACTGTTGCAATGAATGCAAACCTCAGTCTTTCTACTAGAGAAAATAGCAAGAAACAACTCGGTATCCCAGGATGACCAATCTACAACAATATTGTGTTGTATTAAATACTGGGCAGCCTTACGCGAAAAGCATTATGATACTCATAAAAACCAGTTGCATTGTATTTCTGATGCAGTTCATCAATAAAGTCAGCATAAGAATCTAATTCAGCCCTCCTAAATGGATAGACCTCATAGAGAATGTTTTTGTATTTAGAGAAGGCCTTACGAAATTCAGAAATAGTTAGTGTTCTGGCCAAATGTGGGTCATTCCCTGTCACTACAGTTTGGTTGCCACCCTGGTCGATAATTTTTGTCTCTGAACAAGAGTCCATTCCAGGTATCAGCAGTAGGGCAAGATTAACGTACTTACCATTGAATATGTCTTTGCGAATATTGCTGGGCACAATGTCCACCGGCGGGAGCTTGTCAACAGGCACAGCATAATGCATTGTTTGGGAGAATCTCGTGTTGTCATCCCTGCGTCTAGCAAGGGCAGATTGAAGGTTAAAATCACTATGCGACTGACATGTATCCTCGGCAGCCGGACTCCATGAAGATTGTGAAGTTGTTGTACCTCGTGGTGATATGGTAGTCGTTGTGGAAGATTGTGTCAATGTGGCAACAGATGCTTGTAATTCGGCTAACTGTTGCTTGATAGCTGCCACGTCTGACATGATGAGATCATGTGGTGTATCAGCTGTTTCCAGGTCACATGACGATGCTGTTGATATATATGGATCACCCGTCTGGTCACATGATGATGCTCTTGAACACAAAGAAGAACCACCTGTCTGGTGCACATTATCTCTGTACAGTTGAAGAAGATGTTTCTTTCCAATAGAAACTGAGACGTTGATGTTTTTCTCAGCTAACTGTTTAACCAATTTGGATGCACTCCAATTTTCTGGAATGTCCATCCAAGTTGAATTTGTCACAGTGATGACGTCCTGGTTAGGTTCTGTATTGCGGACGCTGGGCAACCGATTAACAGTTCGTCTTGATCTACGAGAAGCCATTATGGGCTGAATAAACATGATCCCCAAAAAGACGAAAGTAACATCTGGTAGCATCAAACGGAGGAAGGACTGTATCTTCTTTCTGCAGATAATTTTTTAGGTTAAATGCAGCGTCGACATTGAAAAGCACACATTTCTACATGCATCCCAGCTGCTGTATGAATGCCTCAAACAACTGACACTGTTTGATCACATGCTCCAACTCAGTCATCTGATTGGTTCAACATGACAACATATCTAAATTTAGTTACTAGCTTATTAAGATAATACTGGCTACAATGACATCATGTCTGGTAGAGAAACCCTAGTAGACAAAGAGTGGCCCAAAAAGGGGCTAGAGAAGGATGCACTGTGTATTACTTAAACTATATTTAATCAATTAAATTACAATTACATAAATGGGCTGACTATTGAATGACTTTTTGAATTGGTCAAATCAATAAAGTTCTTTTGAATTGTTTGTTAAATGAATTCAGATTTGTTAATCTAGTTTTAATTGACTGGATCCACTTATATATTGGTAAGCCCCACATGATCTTCCATTGCTTGTATACAGTAAAAGTTTGATATAAAGTTTAACCAGGGACCAAACAAATTACATTTGTATTGTTACAACAAATAAAACATTGTATCATTTTTATGAATTTTTGATGAATATTAGCTTAGTAAAATCATTGAGAAGAAAAATGGACATATAAATTTAGCCCACTCATTCTCTTTTGAGCATTAAATACAACCAAAAAGGAGGTTCTTGAGTCATTTCATTGAACAAGGAATTTATTATTTTGCTGTTATGTACAGCAGTATTTGTACAACATAACTGTTGTTGAGATGGGCAGCAAATTTATTTGATTTGACACTTCTTTATGGCATTTTTTGGTTCAGTAGTGTTTATGATTTACATTTTATGTTAAAACAAACTGATTTTGTTTTTGCATTATCATGGTTTGGCCATCTTCACCGAGAGAACTGAGATCAAGACAACAGTTTCTGTTGCACATTATGGTTTGGATGAATATTAGTCATGGGACAGGAGTAGCTGAACGTAAATGAAATATTGATGCATTTAGTAATTGAAGCTGTAGTTAAAACCCAGGTAAATACTATCCATTTTCTTTCATACCCCTTCCATATGGATTCATATATGTCTGTCTGGCATCTTTTCGTGTGTGTATGTGTGTCTGTGTGCGTGTGTTTTTAAAGTAGCTTTAACGTAGCTTTAACAATTTTTCTTCTGTCTGCGTGAGTTCGAGTTCAGGCTCGGCTAACGTGGGTATGTGAGAAAGCCTGCCAGTAGCTCCTCGTGGGTCGGTGGTTCTTCCCGGGGTTTTCCAGGGTTCTTCCTCCACCATTAATACTGGCCGCCATGTATAGCCTATCTTGTGCTGAAAAATGGCATTAAACCCTATAACAACAACAACAACAACAATTTTTCAGTCATATCGCTACGATGTCTGCAGTGTGGCAGATTATAGTGATGTCTAGCACAGGGGCATCATGCCACAGACATGTAGCATGATGTCCCACCCAGTCACATTACCCTGGCACTAGGCTGACCAGTCCTGACACTAACCTCTTAATGCTGAGCACCTAGTCTGTCTGTTATCAGTTTTCTGACAATAAGCTGAGTTGTCCATCATCTACAGTTTTTGAACTTTGTAACTGGTTTGCACTTGTGGTAAGGAAGAAATCTCTTGATCTCATGGTAAAAAAAAAATCAACAGTCAAGCTCACTGCAGCTGAAGAAGAATAATTTCTGCACAATAACTTGAGTTTTCAACTGTCCATAGTTACAAAACTTTCGTGGATCAGATGGTTGAGGTTAAGGTCAGTATGACTGAGAGAAAAAATGGTTTCCATGCAATAACTCAAGTTTTCCCTAATCTACACCGACCAAACTTTATGGATGGCTTGCACTTGGCACAAGGAAAAATCCTAGCTATATAGGGTTAAAACAGTGGTTCTTAATCTTTTGGGGCAGTGACCCAGATTGTGTTTGTGGTGTTAGCCTCACCACCCATCAAATTAAAAAAAAAAAACCCCACTTGGGTAGGAAATTAAGTTTGATCTCAGCAACCCACTCAAATCAGCATGGCGACCCAATTTTGGGTCATGGCCCATGGGTTAAGAACCACCGAGTTGAAAGTTTGGGTCATGGTCACTGTGAAAAAAAATGGTTTCCACACAGTAACATTAGCATCACAGACCTGGAACAAACTTTCTTTGTTGACTGTGTACCTTGACCAAACCTGTGGAGGGTTTACAATTAAGGTTTGGAAGAGACCTATTGATTTTGGGGTTTAGAAGGTCATGGTCAATTTAGCTAAAACAGATAATTTGTTTTAGAGTAAGTTCCTTGACTAAACTTTATGGATAACTTGAACTGTTCTGTTTCTCACTATGTCTACATAGTAGATGAATAATTTTGCACTTCATTTTTTTTTTTACTTCTTCGTATGATAAGCTTATTGGTGCCATCTTCAATGTCCGTCATGTGGCCTATAGCATCTTCAAACCCAACTCAGTATTCAACCTTTGTTTATAAATTTTCTGTGAAGTAGTTGTTGTTGCATTGTGTAAGGTCATTCATATAATTGCCATGGCATCTTTTTTATTCATAGTGTCCCTTCATAGCAAGTTTGGTATGATGCTTGACTGATCTTGCCATTCTTCTGCTTTATTTATTTACATTTGTCAACACAATGGGTAGCATTAAGTGCCGGAAACAGAGTGATCAAAGTGACGATCACTTGCCTAAATTGAATGGCAGCTCAGGCCATATATGTAATGTGAGTTCACACTGGTCTGATTATGTACAAGCAACCAACACTGTGTTGATAACTTCCTTGTATTTGAATCCCTGAATGCAGAAAGCTTTGTTCAAAAGATACTTTGGCAATCCAGGCTATCTCAAGCCTCGCACCAGCCATGCCATTTCCTTTGCCACTGTACATTAAGTCTTAATTTGACATCCTGTGGTGCCAGTACCAACTTTGTATGGTGGCTAGTTGGGACAAGTAATGGATATAACATCAAAACTGGCACACCCTGTTACTGGCTGTGGTGATTTTTCCAGGATAACCAGTACTGAACTTTGGCACCAGGTGATAGCCAGCCATGGACTACACCATGCCCAACAGTATCTTGACCTGTGTCTTCGATTTTCTGGGAGCAGGTACAGCGATCAGTTTTCCTGGTATATCCTGTCTTAACTTCAGGACAAAGAGAGCACCTCAAACCTGACCATGCCTGTTACATTTCTGGCTCTGAGGCAGACATTTTATATAACCAGCACTGGAACTGATGAACCATCTCACCAGCATCAGACTCCTGGAAGTATCATGGTTCATGCAGCAAACAGGCCCATTACTGGCTCTGTGGCAAAGAGGTGCTGACTATGGCGATGCTTCAGTCACAGACCATTGATTATGCAATGAATGCCATAAAGTAACTGTATCCTACATAGCTGGACTTCAGTCTTGTTCACTGTGACACACAATCTACTTTGCCAGGTCTGTCATTGCAAATATCACAGGAGGTTTTACTATCACCCTACTCTTCTGTATTTAAAAACTCACAAACACCATTTTCTTTGCTTGATTGTATGTATGGAGAAAACAAGGCCTTCCAGTCATTGATTGAACAGGTTTTCTAGATTCTCTGCCATCAGAATTTTCTCCATCTCACCTACTCCATCAATGGCTGCCTACAAAGGCATCTTCAAGACCCAAGCATCAACAGGGCCTTTCATGCTGTTTTTTTCAGACTGATGTCCCAGCTGTTGGCAAGAGACATAGCAGACCAGGAGATATCAGAACTTTTGTATGTTTGGATTGGTGGTCTTTGACACTCAACAGCTGGGTCAACCACCAGAAATTATGATCTGCAATGATGGTGCCCACCTCATTCCTTCCTTCCAAGAAGTCAGAGAGCTTTGGATTGTTTAGGAGCATTTATTACACATCAATCCTCAGGAGATGAAGACTGTGGTGAATGCCTTTCAGTCATGGAAGGAGAAGCCATCTTCAAAAGGTGTTCTCATTCTGTCTGACAGATTGACTCTTCTTGTTTGGGATTTCTCAAGTTGGAGTCGCAATCGACATATCTGCATTTAAGTCTGCCATATTCCAAGCAGGCTTAGTATTCTAATTTACATACCATCCTGATATTTAGTTGGTTCACAATGAATGATCCATTCAGTCTATATTCAGTCAAATCTCCATCTGTTGAAGTGGAATGGACATTTCCCAACCCATGTCCGTGCAGTCCCAGATCCAAAAGCCTGGGTAGTCAGTGTTCTTCCCCATATTGGAAAGGTTTTGATGCATATGCATTTCCCCCAACCCATCTGACCTGCAAAATCTTTTTCAAAAGCAAGGGAATTCTTGTGTTATCAAACCCAGATTGTGCCCCTTAAGTGGGAAAAATGGATTTTTAGCAGTGGAGATTCTCACAAAAATCTTGTTTTCTTTGCACCGTTTTAAAGAACTGTGAATGCAGTTGTAACATTTGAACCCAGAGTTATTGAACCTACAGACCTATCTCATATTCAGCATACCCTTAGATAAAGTTGTTCTCAGAGTTAGTGGTGGACACCATTGCTGAGGCAAGAAGACCCACCACTTTGAGAGTTTTCTTCCACTTTTGCAACATATAGCTAATTTTATTTTGTGGCTGTTCAGTGAGAAATTTTCTTGCATCACAATCAAGACTTGGGATTTAAGACATGTTTCATCATCATGACAGAGAGGATATAGAACAGAACAGAAAGAACTCACGAACGTTCTTGTGAATTTAGACTTTTCATGACCGAAGGCTTGGTGTCATTGTTTAAAATGGAATCTTCTTTGGATTCTTACGTGTTTAAATACCATACCCTTTTGATGTAGTTTCTTGACATGGTTAAGTATAACACACTGTTTGAATCACTGTTTGGAGTCTATATGATTCCTCATACGAAACCTGTGTTTTAGTCATTTTAGCTACAGCATGCGAAATCGGTGAGATACAGGCCTTCTCAGTCAATCCAAACTCTGCAATGATGGTTCAGTTTTGCTGATGATGACCCCATCTTTCATTTCCAAGAACTGGCTCTGGCTTATGGGAAATCAGTTCTTTGTCTTGAAACTGCCATTTTTTTTTCTCCCTCAGGATTATTTACAGAATGCACAGTTCTGAATTCATACCTAACATGAACTATGCTAAAGAAAGAGAGAGACATTGCTTGTTCTTCCATTTGTAGATGGATGGATGGATGTGTCATCTTGAATACCATTGGTTATTCACTCAGCTTACAAGGAACAAACCCAAGACCAGATGAATTTCTTAGACATACAAACTCACAGTGGCTCACAAGGTTTGGTCGGTTTCCAATAGCATAGGAATGGATCAGAACTTCAGAGCTGTCAACCTTCACAATTTTGGCATGAATTTCATTACTCTCAGTAGTGATTCATGGTTGGCTTAAATCCAGAATAAAATAACCTTCATCCTGTTAAATGCTAGTTGCAACATCAGCAATAGTGCCAATAATGGTCCCATACTGCTAGTCGCAATATTAGTAGAACCATATCCAATTAGTACAGTTTGCCCTGTAGCAATCATTGTAATGTATTTTAATCTATATTTATAAGAGAAGTTTTACAAATATTGTGCAGAAATACTACGGCCCAACTGGAACTTTTTTAACAAAAAATGGTGCATATATATATATATATATATATATATATATATATATATATATATATATATATAGCAACTAAATTCTTTAAACAAACAAAATGAAAACAGCTTTGTCAAAGAATTTGATCAAGATGAGATTATTATTTATGGATTAGTATTGTAAGAAGTACTCAAGAACAATTTTATGCCTCAAATCAACATGGGAATTGGCTGGAATTGCGGAATGTATAGGTGAGTTTATTTTAGACATATGACTTGCTGATCAAGGTATTTTTCGCTAATTATTTTCAAAATTCACTAATTTTTTTCCCCCTTTTCACTAAATGTGAGACTGGAGGGTTGACAGATCTGGAACTGCTCCCTAATTGACATCATTCAAGCTGTCAGTCATAGATAGATGACATTCTCAGACTCTTACCACAAAGACCTTTCATCCCAAAGGCTCAGCTTTACCTAATGGGACCTAGATTAGTACAACAAAAAGTTAGCTTATTAGCTTGTTCAGCAGCTTTGTTACGATGCAGGTTACTTGACTTCTTCTAGATTTACAGAAGTTACAATTTTCTTTCTCCAAACGATGTCCATGCATAAACCAATATGCTAACGTTAGCCCATATGGCAAATGACTAAAAGCTACTGTACATACAAACTGAAGACCGGCCAGATCTGTGGTAAAGGGACTTAACTACCCCATAGCTTTGACAGCAGATTGGCACTTTTCATATTTGAATATAGAGGGTATATATCATTTATGATTATGACACTGAACTGATTTAAAATAGAACTAAAACATGAATTCCACTTGATAAAATATATTTAAGTGGTATTCTTTCTTAAAGTGATGCCACCACTAGGCATTACTGACATTTTCATGGATCAAAATATTGTCTAAAATTGTTATTTACAGTGTACTGAGAAAAAATTATTTGGTATAGAAAACCTAACAAAATATGTAGTTTGGTATTAAAAGTTGCACATTTTATAATGTTGAATAATTTATGGGCTTTAACTGCTGTTTTTGACAATAAAATGAGCAGTATATGGAAGTTTTATTTGCTAGTTTTTATTACAATTTTTTTCATGTTTAACACATAGGGCCCAATTCTTTTACTATTTTCTAGAAGAAATAGAGAAATTGGATCCACATCTGACTGTGTTATAGTTGGGTTTGTGAGTAATCCAGGCATGTTATCAAGGGTGAGGTGAATTATGATTGAATGATAATAATTTCAGGATTGGATATCTGAAAACATGACTGCTGATTTTCAAGATGAGTATGTTGTGGATCTTGAGGAAACATCACAAGGGTAATGTGATCATTTTACTTGTTATACTTGCTTATGTGTATGAAGTGAAATCTGCTTTTATATGTCCTCCATAATGTGGAGTTTATTGTTTCATGATATCCATCTGTCTGTCTGTTACCAATTGGTTTCCAAACAATCTCGTAAGTGGTCCACCATGTACAGTTACCAAACTTTATGGATGACTTGCACTTAGGGTAAAAACGAACATCAATTATTGGGCTCAAAATCTCAAAGATCAAGGTCATTGTGAGTGAAACAAATAACTCTGCTTCTCCATCATCTAAAGCTTGAACTAGGGTTAAGGAAGAACCTTATTAATTTCAAGGCCAAAGATCAAATGTCAAGGACACTGACAAAGAATAATAAGGGTTTCTGCACAATAACTCTAACTGTGTTGGTGTAAGGAAGAACCCTATTGATTTGGAATTGAAAAATACAAGGTCAAGGTTACCGACAGGAAAAAAATAACAAAAATGGTTTCTACGCAATAATGTTAGATCTGCATGACCTTCCTTGACCAAATGTTGTGGATGGTTTTTGCATCTGGTAAAATGAAGGCTATTGATTTTGGGGGGTCAGAGGTCACAATCACTGACAGAGAGAAGGAATATTATTTTCACAAAATGTTAGTTATGCATCATAGACCCAGCTAAGACTTTGTGGATGACTTACAATTATGGTAAGGAAAAAGCCTGTTGATTTCAGGCGTCCAAAAGACAAAGGCAACTTCATTCTGAATAAAAAAGAAAAATGGTTTCTGTGCAGAATATTTCAATTATGTATATAGAGGGCTATTAAGCAAAGGGCAGGCTTGCACTTGTGAAATTCACAGTATTAATGTTACCTCAAAGTTAGCTGTTTGGGAGATATAATAATGTATTGATGTACATAAATCAGTATTATGTTCAAATATTTGCATTTTGAAATTTTTTAATGACATTAAAAATACAAAATTTTACTCACCTCATGACCTTAGGTGTAAATGAGTTCCACTGTGTACCATATACATGTGAGATGTTCTCTTAGTATGCAGATATTTCATCAAATGTAACTATTTCAAAATGAAGTTGTTGCATTGTGAAAACTTCTGTTATGTAAATGTTGAGCTGTGCCTCCAATCTTGTCATTATTTTTCTGCTAGATTTAAATTCGGATATACTGCGCATGGACAAAAAGCGATATTACCATTGAAGTCTTTAATGTTTTGAACCATCAATAATCATTTGAACAAAGACTGCTTGGATTATTTAGTTTTCTGTCTGAAATGCTCCATGGCTTCAGCTAATGATGATGATGAAGATGCTGGTGAAGTCCCATACCATCTACATTTATTGCTGTATTTAACTGAAACCTTGCTATAATATTACTATGTGCTAAATTTTTGTCCCCAAATGTGCTTGATTTAAGCAGATCCATATGTTGTTGGAAGGCAGTATACAGACATAAAACCCACATTCAATGTCATTTGTTTCAACTAATTCCTATTCATTTGTATATTTGTAGGTGTGGTGGCTTTTCTATAGAGCCAATGTTTGGTCTTGATGATGAAAATGATGGGGCCATAGCCATCAACTTGTTGTCATGTGTGGTTCAATCTCAAGATAAAGCTGCCAAGATGAAAAAGGACAGGTACTTTTTATTGTCAAGCCCATCCTAATGGGAAAGTGTAGACACAGTGTTTTCTTTTTCATTGGTGGCATCAGCGTCAACAGTGAATGTTTGAGTTAAAATTTTCCATTTGCACATATTTCCAAAAGCTCTTGATGGATTCTCGTCATACTTGGGATAAGTTATTGTAAAATTAAGACAATAATTAATTCTGTAATATGCAAGCTTCCTATTTCAACTTTGGGTCAAGGACAGTTGTAGAAAATTTATGTTAACATTTTGGTTAAATTTTGTAAAATTTGCTTATATTTCCTAAATCCATAATGACTTTTTAAATACTTGGGATTAGTCATTATGAAGCAAAGATAATTCATTTGTGACACGTTCGCATGCCCCTTTAAATCTGGGATCTAAGCCACCATCATGGAAGATTTGCATTAAGGATTTGATTGAAGTTTTGCACTTGCTCGCATTTCCTAAATCTCTTAAGGTTTCTGCTCATACTTGGAATAAACTATTATGAATCAAACAAAATTAATTTCCAACACACTCACTTATCCATTTGACCTTGGGGTCATGGTCACATAGTAAATTTGTTCAGGTTAAAGTTTTTCATTTGCTAATTTT